>CM074990.1:22850557-22862846 GCA_037576825.1 Pangasius krempfi
GAAGAGTGGAGCTCATTATAACAGCACACACAGGGGAATAAATCTGGAATGAGACGTTCAACAAGCACATATGGGTGACGTGATGGTCAGGGGTGCACATACTTTAGGCCATATCGTGTGATGGTATAAAACTTATCGTCTGTGAGGGAAGATCTGTTCAGTAATTCACACCCGGTGCGTTTATTTTCCCGCCACACGGCTGACGTTCCACATGGAGTTGTAGTGTGTGTTTATTTGGAGTAGAGTGGTGAGATGTTCTCCTTTCAACCTGAGAGCCACATGAGGACCGGTCGCACTCCTCTCCACCATCTGCCTCTCCCTCTCTCTCCCTCTCTCCCTCTTTCTCTCTCTCCCTCCATCATTTGGCTCCAGCAGCTCTGACGCCACTGAAACAGTATGCGCTGTTTGTTTTTGCTGCACTACGCTCGCTCTCTCTCTCTCTCCCTCTCCCTCTCCCTCTCTCTCTCTCTCTCTCGTGGAGAACGCATTCCTTCAGCTGACTTCACCGAGCAAACAGACGACAGCAGACGGAGGGTCCAGATGGAGAGCGTCACTCGGAGAGAAACGCAGAGCCGACCGCTGCTTTTAATGTGCAATTATATCTCTGAAGGATTCATCCTCCGGCCCTCTGTCCCACCTTTAATCTCGTTCTGCTTGATTCCTGATCATCATCTCACACACACACACACACACACTCACACACACACACACACACACACGTAGATTTCTTTGTCTTATTACAGATGAATCTCTCTCATCTCCACAGAAAAACTGGAGGCTAAAGCTCTTAAGTCTATAGATAAACGATGCTGCAAATCACAACGCGCTCCTTCTAACACGTCATCGTTTCTATAGTAACGGCTCGTCTTCTCTTGTCCCTGTAAACGGGTTTTTAAAAATGGTTGATACGGTGAAGTGTTCTGTAAGGAGGCGTTTATTTATTTAGCTGTGACTTCAAGTTTTCCGACATCTTCAGGACAGACGAGTTTACGCTTCTTTGCGGTTTCTCGCTTTCTCCATTTTTTTTGGTCATATTAACTTGGAGAGAGAGAAGAAAGAGACTCTGGTGAAGGAACGACTGTTTATAGCTGCTGTAACGTAAGCGACAACACGAACTGACTTTTTCTTTAACTATAAACGGATAAAAAAAAATATGATGTGACGTTTATTAATAAATAAAAATTGTAATAGTTGGTAAATTGCTGTGGTGTAAGAGGAATAAAAGATTTGGGGACGTGCTGTTAGAGGAAATTAATCAACACACATTTGCATGTGTTTGAGTTCATTCTAAAATATAGTTTAAAGATCTTGACCTGAAGCCAAAACACACACACACACACACACTTTCTCTCTATATATATTTCTCTTCATTCTCTTCCTTAGTTCTTAGTCACCACCTCTTTTTGTGCGTGCGTGCGTGCGTGCGTGTGTGTGTGTGTGTGTGTGTGTGTGTGTGTGTGTGTGTGTGTGTGTGTGAAAATACTCAGCTGCTGCTTATACACACGTGCAGGTTTGACTGGCGCAGAGCTAATGAACTTCCACACTGTTTATTTTCATAGTATCACCTACTGGTGCAGCTGCTGAATGTCCCAGTGGAGTGTGTGTGTGTGTGTGTGTGTGTGTGTGTGTGTGTGTGTGTGTGTGTGTGTGGAGACAGAGAGAGCCCCCCAACTTCCCGGCTGTCTATACACTCTGACACACATTCCTATCCATCCGCATGCTACTGCTCAGGACGACAAAAATGAAATAATTACTGTCTGAGCAGCAGACACACACTCACACACACACACTCACACACACTCACACACACACACACTCACACACTCTCACACACACGCTGAGCAAATATTGAGTCTGCTGGGTCTCATTTCACACTTGGTTAAATATTAAGACTAAATACTGCATATTTTTCGCTGCTCTTGATGTGTTTTCGGGCTGCTCCGCGCTGAGGGGATCGGGTTCCTGTTAAAAAAAACAAAAACAAAACAAAACAAAAAACAAAAAAAGGGGCCAGTAGGAAAACTGAGCTAAATGCGGAGGAGATAATTAACACGCACTGTGTTCTCTGAACGCAGCCGAGTAGCAGGAGGTTCAGACGTCCGCTCTGCGTCTCCTGCCGTCTGCGATCTCTGATGAGAAAATCCCCGTCTGCGTTTATCGCTTATTTACCGCGTTTCAGTTTGTTGCGTTCCGCAGTCGCCTTGTAATCAGACGGATTTCCAGACTTCACGCTGAGCCCGGTGCCGCGCGCAGCCCTTACGGTGCTCTCTTCCAGACGATTACAGGAAGCAGGCTGGCAAATCATTCACTTAAAGTGCTTTTCTTTTCTTTCTTTCCCTTTTTTTTTTTTTTTTTTTTTAGTACAGTGTCCTTGAGTTTGGCGCAAGGTGCTATATAAATTAAGCTTATTATTATTGCAGAGCATCGAAAAAGTCCTTGGAACTGTTTTTCTTATTTTTGGACCTTTAGCAAACGAGGAAGTCCACCGAGTCTCATTCATCGCTCTGGATGCAAACGAATTTATTCGCGTCTCTTCACAGGAGCGTTTACACAAGAACCGGGTTTTTTATTTATTTATTTATTTTTTTTTAGAAAGACTTGTTTATCCTACGCTTCACTCCTGAGTGTTTGTAAATGATGTGAACCTCGAATGATCGGCTTCAAAGCGTGTAATTATGGATGAGTTCCTGTGATTTTATATACGGATTATCCATCTATCCGGATGGATACTATCCATCCAATGAGGGAAGAGAGAGAAATTAGAGGAGGAGGAGAGTGTGTGTGAGTGTGTGTGTGTGTGTGTGTGTGGTAGCTGATGCGCTGCAGTGGCTGAGCTGCGTTACTGGATGATTTGGCACACACAGTGCTTGTGAAGCGCTCTTTCTCTGTTCAGTCGCTCTTCTGTTATTTTCAGCTCTCTTTGCCCTTTATGGGGTTTTGTGGGCGTGGCTAAGTGTCAATCATCTGCGCCATGAACGCACTGCGTAATTTACAGCTGAGTGGCACCTGCGCTCTCTCTCTCTCTCTCTCTCTCTCTCTCTCTCTCTTTCATTCACTCTTAATCTCTCTGTATTTCTCTCCCTCTCACTCACTCTGTTTCTCTCTCTCACACATTCTTTATTTCTCTCACTCTTTCTCTCTTTTCTTTTTCACTCTTTCTCTCTCTTTTTGTCTCTCACTCTATTTCTTTCACTCTTTATTTCTCTGTTTGTTTCTCTCATTATTTACTTCTCTCTCACTCTATTTCTCTCACTCTTTATTTCTCTGTTTATTTCTCTCTCCCTCTTTATTTTTTATAATTTGCTCTTTAATTGTATCTTTCACTCTTTTATTTCTCTGTCTTGCTCATTCTTCTCTCTCATTCTGTCTCTCTCTCTTTCTTTCTGTGTCCACAGTGAGAACTGGTTCTTGAGACTGTGAGTGTTTTCCTCGCTTCTCATTTATAATGTAGGCATCAAACCGAGGCCTAAAATACACTCGCTCTGCTGTGTGTGTGTGTGTGTGTGTGTGTGTGTGTGTGTGTGTGTGTGTGTGTGTGTGTGTCTGGAAGGAAAGGAGGGAGGACAAAAAAAGCCCAGTGTCTAAGTGGACACTTTAGAATAACAAAACCTGCACTTTCTATCAGTTACTTCATGATGTTGGTAGACTGGAGAAGCGTCTCGAGGCCTCGACCCGAGCAGCCACTTCATCTCTGGGGTGATGGAAACTCGGGGTGAGGAGAGAGGGAGAGAGGGAGAGAGGGAGAGAGGGAGAGGGGAGAGGGGTGAGGGGTGAGGGAGAGAGAGGAGAGAGAAGAGAGAGGAGAGAGAGAGGGGAGAGAAAGAGAAGAGAGAAAGCAGACAGGTGAGAGGAGACAGAGAGAGAGACAGGAGAGTGAGAGACAGGAGAGTGAGATGGTAGAGAGAGAGAGAGTGAGGGAGAGGAGAGTGAGATGGTAGTGAGAGAGAGCAGACAGGTGAGAGGAGACGGAGAGAGAGACAGGAGAGTGAGAGACAGGAGAGTGAGATGGTAGAGAGAGAGAGAGTGAGGGAGAGGAGAGTGAGATGGTAGTGAGAGAGAGCAGACAGGTGAGAGGAGACAGGAGAGTGAGACGTTAGTGAGAGAGAGAGGAGAGAGACGGTAGAGAGAGAGGAGTGAGGGAGAGGAGAGTGAGACGGTAGAGGGAGAGGAGTGAGGGAGAGGAGAGTGAGACGGTGGAGAGAGAGAGAGAGAGAGAGAGAGAGAGAGCAGACAGGGCCTCCCTGTAAAAACATCATGGAGTAAAAACATCACGGAGAAGTGTGTAGCGCTCGGCGAACGCCCGCTGCACCCTGTGAACGGAACACGGGTTACAACAGGTCAGACGCTGAAAATCTGGGCCAGAAGTGTAAACTATTCCATCTGTGTGTGTATCTGCAGCGACCCCCTCCTCTTTTCTCCTTTTTTTCTATCCAGAAGCTGAAGCCCCCTCTCCTGACGCTCTCGTCTCTCTCTCTTTTTGCAAAAGCGCAAGACAAATAAATCCCGGAAAATGGGCTTCTGAGGGCCGCTGCGTCAGTGTCACAGCCCCTCTCTCTCTCTCTCTCTCTCTCTCTCTCTCTCTCTCTCTCTCTGATAAAAACCCAATCGAGGAGTGGGATTCCTGCACACTCCATAACTCTGAGAGAGGAAACTGTCAGCGCCGAGACTGCTAGACAAATTATCAGAGCTGCCCGTCTCGCACCGCAGGAGTGCTGCCGCAGAACAGCCATGACATTGTAGATGAGCTGTCACTGCTCATACAGACTTCACATGGACACACACACACACACACACACACACACACACACACACACACACCAAGTGTATATGTGTGTGTGTGTGTGGAGAAAGCTTCTCATATTCACACACACTTCTATACGTGGCGATGCCGTGAGCGCTCACACAGCCGTATGGTGGATTACTCATTTCTGCTCTGGTTCGCTCATATATGAGGAATATTATATAAACGTCTAGATCTAATATTCAAATCTGGTGATTATACCAACTGGGTTTGTGATTCTTAGCTGAAGGATCATCACCTTCAGAACCGTCCAGTGTCGATCCGTTTAAAGCACGCAGCTCCTAAATACTTTATTAAACCAGTAACAGAGACAAACGCTGCATTATTTCGTTACCTGAACTTTCTTTGACGCGTTTGAACTGATGGATGAAGTAAAAAATGCGCCTCTGTGTGTAGCGTGATTAAAAAGTTGGTCATTTGGAGGCTCGTGCACGTCGGCGGAGTGCTGCTGTTTATTCAGGATCGGTGTTTGGAGACTTTCTGCATTTTAAAATTAAACTGAAATCATGAAAGTAAAAGTTCAAATGCCTCGAGGCATGCTTTCAGAAATCAGCGTTTCCCGCTAGACCGCGAGATTCTGAATCGTTTTCCTCAGGAGCGGCGAAAACACAAGTCACGCTGCAGCGTATTAAACGGACAATAAAACGCGCGCTTTCACAAATTCACGCCTGGCTGTTTACTGCCCCGCTGCCTTGCGTTTGACGCACAGCTAAGATCCTCCTTCGGTTTTGAAGCTTGGCGTTTCCAGAAGCAGTGCTGAAGAAGAATAACGCGCCCTTTACGCACAATTCCAGCTCCAGTTTTCAGGTTAACGGGAGAAAACTGGAAACTCGTCAGTTTGGACATCTCCCTTTTGAAGTTTCTGTTCTCTGTAGAAGATTTGTGAAGTTATTTCGAAGTCAGGTTCCGATCGTTGCTGGAGAGCAGCGTCACCTCTTCTGACTCACTGAAGCTTTACTTACGGCAGCGTGGAACTTTCCTAACGCATGACGTCAGAATGACGCCAGCTACAGGACGGCGTCAGTATTAACCCATACGCCATTACAGCCTGTCCCATAAATCCAGCGTCATAGGGTTCATGTATATCTTTATAAGTTTACAGACTGTGATGTATCTGAGCAAGGAAGGAGGAATCCAAATAATTCTGCTCACAGGAAATCAAAAAGAAGAGAGAGAGAGAGAGAGAGAGAGAGAGAGAGAGAGCAAAGGTCTGTAATAATAGTCTTTGTTTTGCCGTTTTTTTTCTCCTGGAATGCTGGACCTTTATCCTATAGTGTGTTTATCAGTGGACATCATCACAAAGCAGCTTTCCCGAAATCAGGATGTAGGTTTGAGGAAAACTCCCCGAGAGAACGTGAGGAAGAACCCTCGAGAGGAACCAGACTGAGGATGGAACCTCTTCTGGGTGATGTGTTTTACTGAATTTAAGCCGATGATTAGTGGAGATGCAGTTGCACTGTTTTTTCTCTGGTAATCCGTTTCATTATTCCCGCACGTGCGCGCCGGAAAGCTGAGACTGCAGTTCATGCGAGTGTGTCTTTGTGTTTGTGTTTGTGTTTGTGTTTGTGTGATATTGTCCCCAACAGAAAAACATAACGTTAATATTGCTGAACGTCTTTAGGAAAGCTCACTGAAAAAAGTCCAAAACAATTGTTTAGTTAAAGCAATTTAATTGGAGCTGTTTTGGCATTCCCACATTCCTAACATGAGCGTTCCTGATTCCAGACGGCGTTTTGACTCTAGAAACTAAACGATTGTCAGTTGAAATCCAGCTCTTTTATGGTGAAAAAGCGTTGAAGGGTTTGAGATTAGACAGACGTGTTGGTGGTGTGTGTAACCTTCTGTGGCTCAGGATGGTTGTTGGATGTGACGTACACAGCGCTAGATGGAGTTAATCATGTTTAAAAAGTTCTCTGTGTTGATGAAATTTGTGACAGATGTGTCTGCAGAGATGATTTGGCTCGACTCTGCTGCGCTACGCTCGCCGTCCCTGAGCCGCTTTGCCTGTTTTGTTTTTTTGTGTCCGTGCCTGGTCTTTGTCTCGTTTTTGGCTGTTGTGTCGTCTTTTTTTTGTGCATTTCCCTCCACAAGAGGCCCTGTGAAGCAATAGCGGCTTTCTCTCCGTTGGTGTTTGGTTGCAAAAATGTAAAGCTCTGCATTTTTTCAGTGGCTCGTGTATTGTCCTCTCAGCTGTGGAACGCCAGACCTGTGAATAAAGAGCGGGGTTTTGTGGGAAATGAAAGACAGATGAGCATCTGCTGTCTGCCTGAGGCTCCAGTCCACGAACAAAAACTCCGAGCGAAAAAGGTTTTTACGTTTCTGTGCTGCTCTCTGCAGACACCTCACGCTAGAAGTGCTTTATACCTGAAGGGTTACAAGGTGATGGAAAGACTTTCTTTCTTTTGGTGTCTGAGGCGCATCACTACAGTTGTATCGTGTTTCTTTTGTAAGTTTATTTATTTGTTATTTCCGTGTCTCACGGTAAAAGCAGCACGTATTATGAAGCTTGAATCTTGATTTGATGAACAAACCAGAAAAGTGAAAGATCTGAAAGATAAGGAGGGATAGAAGAAGAAAAGGGAGGGAGTAAGGAAGGAAATAATGACAGAAGGAAAGCTGGAAGGAGGGAAGGAAGGAAATGAGGAGGGTGGAAGGAGAAAGGACCGAAAGACATAATGAAGGAAGGAACAATTAAAGAAAGAAGAATGTAAGGAAGGACAGAAGTAGGGTATATGGGGGGACGGAATGAATAAAGGAAGCAAGCTGTGTTTAAAAAAAAGGAAGGAAGGAAGGAAGGAAGAAAGAGGATGTCAGGAAGGAAGGAAGGTGTAAGGAAAGATGGAGGTAAGGGGTATAAGGAAGGAAGGAAGGGGGTGTTAGGATGGAACCTGTAAGGAAAGACAGAAAGAAGGGTGGAAGGAAGGAAAAAGGGGTCTAAGGAATGAAGGCAGGAATTTGGATTTAATGAAAGAGTGATGGAAGGGAGGAAGAAATAAAGGAAGGATAAAAGTACTAAAGGATGGAAGGAAGCAGATAATAAAGAATGATGGAGGATGGATGGAAAGAAGGAAGGAAGGAGGGAGGTGTTTGTAATGAAGAAAGGAAGTTCTCATGGTCTTGTTTTTCCTTCCTTTAGGATGGCGCATGTGCTGCATTTTGATGAACAATCCAGGAAAGTGAAGGACGCTAACATGCAGGACGAAGACACGTTTGAGATCTACGACCCGCGCAACCCCGTCAACAAACGCAGACGAGAGGAGAGCAAGAAGCTGCTGAAGGAGAAGAAGGCCAAGAGGTGATCTCCTCATCATCACCTCCTTCCTCTCACGCTGTATATATTCTGTTTCTGTTCAGGATGGACTTCACTCTCCAGCTCGCTTAACATCACAAACATGTCTTTGGGTAAGAGAGAAAATAAAGACACGTTGTGAGAAAATATGAAATCTGATCTTCTCAAAACGAGAACTGGAGCCATGTCCATTTAATAAACGATTGCTTTTTTTCTAAAACTGTATGTTGTGATGTTTTAAAAGATGTCGCTGTTTATGTAATATTCTTAATCTCACTTCGAACCCGAACCTTTACCAGATGTACGAGAGTAATACATATTAGAACGAATGCCAGTCCAACAATTATTCCTGGATGATCTGAAGAAGAGAACGTGAAAGAGAACTGAGCTTCTGTAGGATTTCATAGAGCTTGATACAACAGCAGCGTTTCTCCTCTTCACCTCCGTCACACTGCACACTGCTGCTTCATAACAGTATCCTGAGATCTTCACTGAAAGAGAGCGGTATTAAAGCTGGATCTGCTCCCTCACCATCTGCCTCGAACCTGAAAAACGAAACCAGATGAGTCTCTGAGCTCGACCTGACTGGCCTCAGATGATGTAAGAGGGCCGTCTGGTGAAATTGGACAGATATATGGAGTTCACTTCGTGCCATCCTGCAGCCGAATGCGGAATAATCTTCCTGCTGGATGAAACGGATAAAAAGCCGCCTGCTTCTTTGCAGCTTGCAGGAAAAAATTAGTAGAAAACAGTGGTGCGAGTCTAAAACATCGCCGTCGCTTTTAATCAGTCTGCGACTCTGCTCCGAGGAGAGGAGCCTCGCGGGCCTGCTGATGATGCCGTCTGACTGTGGTTTCGATTAAATGATCTACCACGAGTACGTGTGACCAGGAGCGCGGTTTGGCCAGCACGCCGCCTTTTACTGCTCCCCCGAGATCACGCTTAAATTTTCATATGGAACAGGAAGGAGAGTTAATGTTACACTAAGAGAGCCGCTCACTCAGAGCTGCTGCAAATTCAAACCAGGTGAGATGAAGCCGAAGCTCTGAAGCCAGTTCAGCTACCGCTCCCTCGCTCCCTCACTCCCTCACTCCATTCCACCAGTCACAGGGGGCCTATTGGAGAACCCTGAGGGTCCTCAGCTTTCAGCATGTTATTACCGAGTTTACGTAGCTGCAGAAGTTACTTAAACGTAACGTGAATATGGACTCCTCTGACGTCTGAGTCACAGCGAGCGCTCTGACTTATTTCAGGCGACTCCCCTCACCTGTCCGGTTTGTCCCAAATGATGACTTATGATGACGTAATGAGCGTCTAACGTTTCCTCCAAGTACCATTGGCATCTATTGCTTCAATTTCACAGACCATTACACGTGCTTCCTGTATTTTCTGCTGAATTAGGCTGTTGCTTTTCTATGACGATTTCTACTGCTGTTGGCTTTACTGTACATTTTGATTAAACTGATATGTGAATCGTATGAACGCTTGTCGTTGTTTGTTTAGAACAAATCAGTCACCAGGTTTACAAGGACCATAAAAAGTAAGTGTTCACTTACAGAAGAACCATGCACAGAAAATCACTGTAGAGCATGCTGAGAGAGGGGCTAACGGTTATTTAGTTAATAACCAGATAATCAAGTGCTGCAAAACAGGAAACAGGAGTTTGTATGAAATTGCGATTAAACACATTGACTCATGTTGGAAAGGAGGACAGCTGCAGGGGGAAGAGTGTGTGTGGGCCATTATTTTATAAAATTATGATGATAATCAGGAGTGGACAAATCAGTGTTCCAGGCACCCGAGCAGATTTTATATCTGGGCTATTAGTTGTTATTCATTGTTGCCTGAAACACAGGCACAAGTAGCTTTAACGACCAAAAAAAGACAAAAACTAGTCCTTATTAAATTCCATCCATCCATCCATCCATTTTCTGTACTGCTTATCCTACACAGGGGGCCTGGAGCCTGTCCCAGGGAACATGGGGCACAAGGCAGGGTGGCAACCCATCACAGGGCGCGCGCGCACACACACGCGCACACACACACGCGCACTTTAGAGATACCAGTCAGCCTACAACACGTCTTTGGGCTGAGGGAGAAAACCCCTGAAGCACAGGGAGAGCGCGCACACACACGGCAGAGGCAGATTTGAACCCTTAACCCTGTAGGTGTGAGGCAAACATGCTAGCCCCTGTGCCCCCCTATTAATGTCCACAAAAATAAAAAAATAAAAATAGTTGTTATTTGATAAGTAGGCTGTGTTTAAACATATGTCTCAGTTGAGATCGTTCACCCTGTTGCTTGGCCTAAATACTGGCTTGTGATTAAATATTTTTTTTTAACTTCAGTACTTGGCTTGATCAGTGCAAATCGAATTGCATAAGTGCACTAGGTAAACTTGTTGACTTTGAACTGTTGGGAAGCCATAACGTTTTAGATCGTACTATCCATCATTACCATCACGTAACCTGACAGGAGATGAAATGGGTCAGTAATGGTATTATCTCCCTCTCTGACCGCTATCACCCCCTGTCGCTGTAAACCGAGAGTAGAAGTAGCTGACTAATCCTCCTTCCACTTAGTAGAGCATAAGTGAGGTAATGTCGCCTCTCAGTCTGAAGCTGAAGCTGAATCTCAGCCCGAATATCCGAGTCCGCACTCTGGACCAGTTCTGGGCTCATTGAGAGGTGAAGCTCTTAATCGCAGGTTTGTGTTCACGTACAGAAGAATTCCATCAGAACTGTGTATCAGTTGCACAATTCCATACGTCACTTTTGTGCGCGCAGGTTTGTGCAGTGGTCGGCGCTAGGTTCACGTGTTTGCTGGTTTTTATTCTTGGGATAAAAATGTTCAAGTGGTGAAGAACCGTGTGTTTTGGATGGATGGCAAAGGTGAGCTGATTACAGTAACGTTGCTCCAGTCCTGTGAACGTCCAGGTTTATATATCAAATACAACAAATTTGTGATTTATCATGATGTGTTTGATGCTGCACTGATTTCTTCCGTCTGTGATAAAGCAGCAGCGGTGGATCTGGAGTACCGCGGACGAGGAGGAGGAGGAGGAGGAGGAGGAGGATGTGGATTAGGAGGTGTGGAAGATGTTGGAGGACATGTTGCGTGAGGCGCGTCACTGACCTCCAACCTCACGCTATGAAAAACTTCACTCGTCACACACCTCTCCGCATGTGTGACGCTCAACACGGACGTGCTGCTATAGATCCCTACTCCGTCTCTGTCTGTTAACATGTAAACAAAAAAAAAATCAGAGGGAGTGAGAGAGAGAGAGGTCTAAGAAAAACACAGCTCCTTGTCGCTCTGCAGTGGAGTAAAGATGAGCAAATGCACTCAGTCATCGTCGCTGACAGTAATTATGTCTCAGCCAGTCGTCCACAGTCTCGCGAGTGCTCCACGTCCAAACCCGAGCCGGGAGTCTGATAACGATCACGATGAGAGCGCTCTTAATCATGTGTTGTATGACATTACTGAGGCACATCTGCTTCGGACGGATGATTTCATCGCTCAAACGTAAGAGCGCTTGACATGAAGCTCGTGTAGTAATTCCACCACAGACCGCACAGCTGTAATGTGTGCTGGATCTGCACCCTGATGGACGTGAAATTAGAAAAAAAAGTCAGACTGTTGATCAGTACTCAAGTCTGGAAAAGTCACCGTAACCTGCACAATCAGGATTCACATAAGAAACAAAGTGCTTCAGGATATGCGGTGTGTTATTCCTCTTATACTAACTTACACCACTCCAGAATTCAACAGCACTGGAACGGAAATCAAATTACAAAGCTCCAGCAGTCGGTGCGCAGGATTGGCATTTTTTTAGGGGATAAAGCCAACATTCTGTGAAGTATAAGTCTAAAGGAAGAATAACAGGAGGCCTGATGGAGAACCTTGTGGGACAGCAGGCAGCACATTGCAATTTCTTTGGTTCTGAAAAATCTCTAGTCATTTTTGTTACATCCAGAACCCAGACTGAAGTGCATCATTCTTGTTATTCCTACTTTAATACTATATAAAAAATATAAAGTATTCCTTAGGACTCCACTAGATGTTGGAGCGCGGCTGTGGGGATTTGTGTTCATTCAGCTACAGGAGCGTTAGTGAGGTCAGGCTGATGTTGGGATGTCGAGGAGGTCTGGGGTGCAGTCGGTGTTCAGTGGGGTTGAGGTCAGGGCTCTGTGCAGGAC
>CM074990.1:22862946-22874242 GCA_037576825.1 Pangasius krempfi
GCTGGAGCAGGTTTGGGCCTCTGAGTTCCAGTGAAGGGAAACTGTAAAGCTACAGCACACAGAGACGCTCTGTACAATTATAGAAAGAAGAACCACAGATGGGTGTGATGGTCAGGGGTTCACATACTTTTGACTGTATGGTGTATCTCTTAAATGTCTGTGTTCAGATTTTTACAGACGGCTTTTGTAAGTTTTACTATTTAGGCAAAATTCCCAACACTAACTATTCCACCATATTCTCCTTATTAAAGTCCAGCCCCAGGGCAGTTGTGTTTCTGGTTTATCCATTTTTTTAAAAGATGGCTTTAAAAGGCGATCATTAGAGGCTGTAAAGCAGAGCCGTGTTTAGTAAGAGTATCATATATAAATATCGCTGAATCGTGCCCTCTTTCAGATTTATTCTCCTCCTCATTGTGTACATGTGGTTAGCGTGTTCCTCTGGAGGCTCTCCACAGATATTCTTCCTGCAACTGCTGAGCAAAATGAAGTGGGGCAGCCGCTGGCCTTTCGTCGTGTCCCGAACACTGTGGCCCTGAGGCCCGGTGCCAGCTGTCCAAGTTAAAGATGGCTGCCATGGACACATCCTGTTGGCACCTCATTAAGGACGTGCCGCTGGATGGGAAACTGTCAGGAGCCAAAGAGCTGCCAACACGTGGAGCACAGGAAGAGGGAATGTGATATTATTGCACAATAACACCGCTTCGAAGGGGGTGTTGGACCATTAACAAAAACACATTCATTTCTCTCCAGCCTTTGCCAGATTTTTGGATCCACACTAGACTGCTCATGAAAAACCTCGGTACCAGAGGAATTGGACGAGACCGATCTGGAATGAAGAGCATTTCCCAAACTTTTTAAAGCACAGAGAAGAACCAGTCAAAACAATAAATTAATCTGTGGATCTACCACCAGGCCCAAGGTTAGAGTCTAAAAAGGAAACCTCAGAAATATTTCAGCTCGGTCTGAAGGAACGTTTTTGCATTAAAGAACACTCCGGTTGGTTGTTCCCTAACCTCGCACTTAATAATGTTTCCATTTAAGGCCTGTTCCATATTATCAGGAAAATATGCACGTTTGTAAGCATCACGTTCAGCGAGCTTTTAATAGATTATAAACTGAAACTGTAATGAAGTACGTGTCTCTGTTGTTCACGGTCAGCTTCTCAGAAGACTCTACTCACCACTGACTCACAGCCATAATAACATCCAACGAGACTGCAGGAATTCTCTGTAAACATTAACTACAGTCATCCTGCAGACTTTCAGGAAGTCATACGTGAAGTTCTTCCAGTCACCGTTGCTTAACCTCTGGCCTACAGAGGAACCCGATGAAGTTGTGAGATGTTTGCAGAGGTCTTACAATCACGTGGCCTTACATCTGATCATGAGCTCGGTTAAAGCTGTGTGGGCATGAATTTAAGCTCTTTGCGCCGACTGGTCGTAAACTGCTTCATGCTTTACCCGATAACATCTTTAAATATTAGCTAGATCATAGCAGTGACACATCTTTATACATATTTACATGAATCTGCTTTTTAGAGGGTGACTAGGGATCAAAGCATCCTCTCCAAACATAAATAGTTCTTCCACAAAGATCCTGAAAAAGGTCTCGTATTAGCACAGATTTTGTCTTAAATAAATATAGTCCAAATGAGTAACAGCTATAAACAGTCATTCCTTCATAATTTCTAAAAAAACAAACAAAAAACGCAGCTCGTCGTGTTACTGAGAAACCGCAAAGAAGCGTAAACTCCTCTGTCCTGAAGATGTCGGAAAACTTGGTTACAGCTTCACCTCTGACTGTTACAATGTGCTGACACTGGAGACTCCTTCCATGAATGTTACATAAACACATTTCTCCATACAGAAAACTTTTTTTTAAACTGTTTATTTTTTGTGGAGCGTCCGCTGTACACGTCCCTGTGAGCGATCTGTTACTACAGAAACGATAACGTATCAGAACCAGTTCATTAATATAACCCTGCGCTACAGTCAGAGCTGCTGTTCTAGAGAATGAATCAGGTGTTCTACAGGGTTAAAGCTTTCACTCCGTAATGTTTGGCAGCCAGTGAATTTCTCCTCGACTTCTCATTCCAGCTGAAGTACAGAACACATGGGAAACCCTAAATTTGTCCTTTCTTTCTTGCAGTGCCTTAGGCTTTAAATTAAGGACTTCTTTAAAGGTCACCTGATTAGGCATTGTTTCACCTGGACTTCATTAAACGTGAACCCAAAGACCTTTCGTGTGCTATTGGCAAGTTCCTGCCCGAACTAAAGCTAAATTGGTGGCCATAGACAAATTGACAGCTCATTAGTGCACACCTCATAACTGTAATTCTCTCACTGCACTACTTTTTGGCTGAAACAGTCGCTAAGTGTGACGTCTGTCAGCTCTTTAAGAACATTTAGATATTAAACAGATGTTTTATTAAGCTTTTCAGCTGTTGAGTATTTTTTCAGGATGATTAAGCTGTGCCCTGATTGAGGAACAACACTTTCTCCGAGCCGAGAGACTCCGTCTGACTCAGAAGCCACACTGAGACGGCTGCACGGATCTGCTTCTCATTTTCATTCTCTGGAGAAAAACACGTCCACTCGCTGCCTGACAGGAAATGTTTCAGGCAGATTCAAATTAATTAGCATTTCATCTTCTGATGATTTCATCCAGGCTGGTGCGGAGGAGTGAGCGCCGTGTCGTCAGAGAGACAGCAGCCTGTGGACTGTCACCCAGAAACCTGCAGCTGATTTGTAGGCTACTGGACGGGGGATTGTGGTATGTGGAAAAGCAGACGGAGTTTCTCCAGAGCAGATGTCTACCACTCAGAGAGCTCAGGAAGCAACAGGAACAGCTTAGAACCTCAAATCAGATGGTGCTTTAGCTGAGAGAGTATTTCAGCTGATAGTAGACAAAAGTGGCAAATAGAGCTACTGAATGATTGTTACACAAGCAGAACCTTGCTGGAATTAGCAGAATTTTCTGATTATTTGATAAAACCTATGTATTACTGCACTTGTTAGAAAAAAAAGGGTTCCTCAAGGGTTCTTTGCACACTTGCTAGTTTTCTGTAATGTTCCTCCAGACGGACAGCGCAAACCTCTCTGTATGGTGCTTGATGGATTTTTTCATTTACATTTACAATTAGTCATTTACCCAAGACTCTCATCCAGAGCAACTTATAGAACATGCAAACAGGTACGTGCACGATGACAGTGAAAGGCACAGCGACAGGTACATGCACAGAGAAAGGCACAACTACAGGTACATGCACAGAGAAAGGCACAACTACAGGTACATGCACAGAGAAAGGCACAACTACAGGCACATGCGCAGAGAAAGGCACAGCGACAGGTACATGCACAGAGAAAGGCACAACTACAGGCACATGCGCAGAGAAAGGCACAACTACAGGCACATGCGTAGAGAAAGGCACAGCGACAGCTACATGCGCAGAGAAAGGCACAACTACAGGTACATGCGCAGAGAAAGGCACAACTACAGGTACATGCGCAGAGAAAGGCACAACTACAGGCACATGCGTAGAGAAAGGCACAGCGACAGGCACATGCGCAGAGAAAGGCACAATGAAAGGCACAATGACAGGTACATGCACAGAGAAAGGCACAGAGAAAGGCACAACTGCAGGAACATGCACAGAGAAAGGCACAGCGACAGCTACATGCGCAGAGAAAGGCACAACTACAGGTACATGCGCAGAGAAAGGCACAGCGACAGCTACATGCGCAGAGAAAGGCACAACTACAGGCACATGCGCAGAGAAAGGCACAGCGACAGGTACATGCACAGAGAAAGGCACAACTACAGGCACATGCGCAGAGAAAGGCACAACTACAGGCACATGCGTAGAGAAAGGCACAGCGACAGCTACATGCGCAGAGAAAGGCACAACTACAGGTACATGCGCAGAGAAAGGCACAACTACAGGTACATGCGCAGAGAAAGGCACAACTACAGGCACATGCGTAGAGAAAGGCACAGCGACAGGCACATGCGCAGAGAAAGGCACAATGAAAGGCACAATGACAGGTACATGCACAGAGAAAGGCACAGAGAAAGGCACAGAGAAAGGCACAGAGAAAGGCACAACTGCAGGAACATGCACAGAGAAAGGCACAATGACAGGTATATGCACAGAGAAAGGCACAGTGAAAGGCACAATGACAGGAACATGCACAGAGAAAGGCACAACTGCAGGTACATGCACAGAGAAAGGCACAGTGAAAGGCACAATGACAGAATACTTTCAGATTCTTAACTTTAAATACAGACTACAGACACTCAGTTCAAATTTTGACCAGAAGGAAGATTTTGCCCAAACAGAGACATTAGCCAACATGGGTTTTCCCCAACCAGAGGCATTGCGCAGCAGGAGGCTTCTTCACAACATGGGGCTTTGCCAAACCAGAGAATTTTGCCCAACCAGAGGCTTTGCTTAGCACAAGGCTTTTGCCCACCTAGGGGCTTGAGCACAACTAGAGGCCTCTGCACAGAATGAGGCTTACCTAACCCAAAACTCTGGCCCAACATGGAGCCTCACTCTCCCATAAGCTTCTGATCAACCAAGACTTTGCCCAACCCAAGTTTGGTCCAATATGGTGCCTTGCCCAGCCAGGGGCTTTGCCCAATCAGGGACCTCAATGTGGAGCCCAGTAGGAGGCTTTTCCATCTCGGGACAGGGACCTTTACTGAATCTGCTTAATATCAGTGAAATATTACACAGGTGAACACCACAGGCATGTTTTCTGTAAGGGCGTGGAAGAAGTCACTCTTTAAAGATGTCTATTGTTCATGGAATACCAGATTATCCACTGTTACTACAGAACACATCCTCCAACCTGTTTTCAGTAAACACAGTTTCCCGGTATTGGTGCTTGCACTGAACACTTTTACTCTACACTTTTTCAATAAAAATTCAAGATAACATTCACAACAATGGTGTTACTGTGTGAGAAAGTCACCAGAAGCGTTTCGGTGGTGGTGATAATACTCAGGATGAAAAGGTCCCTGAAGGTGCCACTCGTTTTTCTGTGTCTTGGGTGTATGTTTACGTTGGAGGTTACATCAGGACATGTTCTTTACAATGCTTGTGTTTGTTAGATGGTTGTTTCTTGGTGAACTTTCTCTTCAGCATATGATGCTGTTTTTTAAATACAAAGTGATAGAAAGCAACTTCAAAAACCTAAAAACTGCAGGATGCTTCTGCCCAACCAGGGGCTTCTGCCCAACCAGGGGCTTCTGCCCAAACTAAATGATCAGCCCAATATGGAGTCATGCCCAACCACAGTCATCTGCCCAACCAGGGGCTTCTGCCTAACCAGAGGCTTTGCCCAGCCATGAGCTTTGCCCAGCCAGAGGTTTCTGCCCAACATGGAGCTTTTCCCAACCAGGGCAAGTTCAGTGATTTCATCAAACTGTCACAGTGGCTCTCGGCTATCACGCAAGAAACATGCGCTTAATACAGAACTGAGCAAAACTGAGACATGCCTCTGTTTTAGACAAACTCTCATGCTGAACAGAGCTTGCTGTAACATCTGAGGTCTGAACACTGATGTGTGTGAGATCTAAGGATTGACCAAAGGGCACATAGGGAGCACTCAGTGGTGCACTCTACAGCCTCCTGGACACCACGAGTACTCAGAAATAAGGAGCATTGTTGAAGTTCTCGTGGTTCCTGTGAGTAGTGATGTAATTTTATCAGCTTTACCCTCAGCAGCGTCAGAGGTTTGTAAGCACTCATGGTCTGAGCTGATGGTTATGGTTGATGGTCAGATAACAAGCTGCTATTTCTGTGTTATTACCAATAAATCCAGCAGTCTGTCGTCGTACGTACGCTAGTCAATATTTCTCTACTGGTTTTGTTTTTATTGCACACTGCCGCTTCAGGGTTTGACAGTCTTGCAGAAGTTTGTGTATTCTGTATTTCTGTATTTAACAACACTTTTGTTTTTACCTTGAAGATTATATTGAAAATCTCATAATTTTATACTCAAAGTTTCTTTTTTTAAACTCTAAAAATAAACAAGAATAAACAAGAATGAAAGAGAGAAAGAAAGAGAGAAGGTTTTAGCAAAGACAAACCGTTTTCTCTTGGCAAGGTTAAACGCTCAGCATTTCAGAGATTCTGTTATTGTTATTGATCTGTCCCACTTTCATTCTTCACCGAAACATCCTGTTCTTTCTCGTGCTTTATTACACACTCGGCAGGCGTTAGGGTGGAGGAGGCGGCTCTCGACGCACCGGAGATGAAGAGAGACAGCGTCAATCAGTGATGAGTTCGCCAGAATCATTACCTGCCAACTTCACTTCCTGTGGATTTTATTTCCATATTTACACCCACATGGCGCTCCGTCCATTCCAGCTTCCACTCTTGGAAGAGTTTCTCCACAATGTTTTTCAATCTGAAGGAGAAACTCTGACTCTGGATATTTTTGCTTTAGCTGCTGATGGGATATTTCAGTAGAGTGTGTGTGCAGCACAGGTGGGTCTGAGATGCAGATGCGATCTTTTACTAACCGTTATTTAAATGTGCTCTCATGTTAATCCTGCTGGCCTTTACACCGGACACGGGCAGCGGCTGTTTCAAATAAAAAGTCGTATTTTTGCGAGGCATGGTTGTGGGTTCTAGCTAGAAGCACTACAAGATACAATCGCCACGCTATCTGTTGCGGTGTGTGTATAATCTACCCAGCGCATGGGTGATATTTCAGCCTGTAGCTGTACTGCAGCAGCGCCGCTCTGGTGGCCGTTAAAATCCAAACTTGGTGGAAATTCGACCGGTCACAGAGCGTCGACCTGAAACTCTCACTGCATTGACCGGCTTTACACGATCATATACAGCTCTACTCCATGTTTATGATATGTACAGATATAGAAACGTTATATTTACTAAACCAGTACACGAAATGATGGCTCCACCCACCGGCGCGATGCTTTCAGTGTAAAATGTTCTTTACACTCATGAAAATATCACTGAGCAGACGAACCTGACCGTTAGCTCGCAGCTACTGATGTGACGCAGGGTTCGGGGCGCTTGCTGGATGGAGGCTGGATGTAACGGTGGAGATGAGCGGCGTGATTTTTCTCTACATGTCTTGATTTTGATGCGCTGCAGTGCGACGCACAAGCCCAGTCCTGTCATTAAAGTGCAGTTACACACCCTTACACACACTGACACACACTTACACACACTGACACACACACACTCATCAAACCAGTGTTAAACTCATGCGGTCTTTCGCTTTCTGATGTTTAACAGTTAAAACGTGCAATCTGTTTCTATAATCTTTAAATATGAAACGTACCCCATTCTGTGGATTTTTCTGCTTTTTTATATTAATGTACTGTGATTTTTTAAAAAAGTTTTAGTTTATAATTTCTACTAGTTTCCACTATGAATTATTAGGAGGGGGCGGGTCACGAGATTACTCCTAAGGCTTGGATGGAATATTTATCTGTTGTTGATTCTAAAATGATTTTAGCACATCAATCTAACACTTTTTATGAAACGTTTAATTCCAGTCTGCATGATTGATGATAAAGTTGGACGATTAGTTCTTTATCTTTCCTTTATGCTTAGTGCTACGGAGTGCCTTTTGCATGCTAAGCAGGAAATGGATCATTAGCTTTATGATGAATTCTGAAAGGAGATTATAGATGCTAGCTGTGAGGGGTCTCTCTCTCTCTCTCTCTCTCTCTCTCTCTCTCGTGCCAGTTTGGACTGAAGTTAGTGCGACTCAGTGCTGGCACAGAGCTCTCAGACTAAGTGATTGTCTATCGATCAGCTTTGCTCTTTAATCTACTTGTCTGTGGACGCTCCAAGAACAAAAGGCTGTGTAATAGAAAGGGAAATGCTCTAAAGTGACTTAGCGATGCTGTACAGCTTTTATTTAATTTCGCTGTGCGCGGCTGAGCTCATGCCCCATTACAGAGTTTATTAAGTTTATATTAAAGGTGCTCCATCATCATTTGGTCTTAAACTCAGGGTTGTGGCAAATGGATGACCAGTTCAACCACGGCTTCTCGGTTTAGATGTAGGAGAGCTGTAGGAGAAACTCGAACGTTTTTACCCCTAAACCCCGGGGTTCCTAATGGCTTTTGGGCAAACAGCCCCAAGACTTGACCACCCTTCATTTTTTATTATAGATTTATAATTAACATTTTCCATAAATCCATATTCAGCATATTTTTGTCCTCATTTTCTTGACTGTCAGAGTCGCTGGATGCTGCAGAGTTCACGTAGCTGGACGGAGAAATTTGTCCATTTTTATTGCTGAACTCCTACACTAGCGTAGCAGCGTATCCGGATAGCGAAAAAGACTAAAATAGCATGAACGCTCTTCATTTAAACGTGACTTTTGGTGACGTTTCAGAATAAGAGTGTACACATCCACCCTCACAGATAGAGCGATATTTGTGATTATTTAAATAAGTAATATAATAAAACAAAACATGAGATTGTGAGTTTCTCTCACTACTCGGTTTGTAGATCAAGCGACCCCACATACCTAAAACATTAATCCAAAAACATTAAATCTTAAATCATTTAGAGTTCTGTGTAGAACAGCGAACGGTATAATATCTAAATATCTCTACTCCTCTGCTTCTACCTCTTAACCTTATCAAAAATGCCAGGATCTCTGAATATACATGAGCATGCAAATTAGAAGCATCCCCATGTCCTCCTGCTAATCCTAACAGCCCTAATGTCGCGAACATTAGCTAATTTAGCTAGCTGGTTAACTAGTTAACTGCTAGTAAACATGAATCACAGAGTGGGAGTTCAGCATCAGAGGCTCGGTTTACAGTTCGCAGCCCAAACCTGTCAGAATATATTACAATGTTACCATGACAACCACATCTGTTCATTGCTAACATTAGTTAGGTTTGATAGCTTAGTTTCTGAGTAATATCTATATCATTCTGGAATAATTTGCATATCATACCGTGATTGGTCCAAATCTGGAAGTTTGGCTTATGACACCACAAACTGAGTTCCTTCTTTAGTGTGCTGTGCAGGGTAACAGCATCATTACTGGATCATTTAAATATTGTACCTGATTGGTCCGAACCTATGGGGTTATTTTGTGACATCACAAACTTAGATAATGTCACCATTATTGGCATGATTGGATAATTTGCATATTATATTGTGATTGGTCCAAATGTGTGGTTATTTTATGACATCACATACCAATTTCATTCATTAGCTAAGTTTGCTAAGGTTCTGCAGCTACAAGTTTCTGGCTAAAGTCATCACTGTCTGATCTTCTGCATATCTGTGAAGTTAGTTTGTGACATCACAACCTGAGTTCATTGATTAGCTAAATTCGCTAGCTTAGCACACAGGCTCTGCAGCAGGTTCTGTTTCTGGGTAATGCCATCCTTCTGGAATAATTTGCATATGGTACCATGAGTGATTCAAGGTGTGACGGTATTTTGTGAGCTCATAAAATGAGTTTTTTCGTAGCTCCGCCCTCGAACCGGGTTTATACAGAAGTTTTAAATGGAAGGATGTGAATTTAGAAAAATTAATTTGACCCAAACTCTTATGTCGATATAATCAGGATGACTCGTGTGTCAGGCCCGATCATTCTTTTCACGCAAGAGAGCTACGACAGCTGCTTTTTGGACTGTGGGAAAATTCCTGGGAATTAAATGTGACAGAAGCTGCAGGACGAGCTGAACAGATAGGACGTGCTGGAGTTCTGACCACCTGACCTCAGATCAGCATTCCTGTCTGTCATACCTGTCTCCAGCAACACTCTCCCAGCCGATGGCTAGGACCCTGTCTGTTCAAATCAGCACTTAGAGCTCCTTATGGCCATGACGATGGGAAAACCTGGGTGTCACTTTCATCTCTCGGTGAGCAGATGCTTGCCGTTACAGTTAATCCTCACACCTCCAGATATCTCCGTCACTTTCTATTAACACCTCTGTCTTCGTAGAACTCGGGGCAGATGGTGTACGTTCCTGCAGCCAAGCAGACGACATTCTTCACCAGCTAATCTGTAAGAGACGCAGACCAGGCCCAGCGCAGGGCTTCACAGTGCCACAGATTTAAACCAGCCTCCTGAATCTTATCAGGAAAACGGCGGCACAAATCCAACCATGGATTCTGTGTGTGCACATGCCTCCGTGTGGGGGTCTGGACTTCAGGAGGTAACCAAGCGGTTTGACGAGAAGTTCCTCTTAAGTCGTCTGATCAACATCTGGCCTGAGGGTCGGAGTAAAATCCAGCACATGTTTAATCTCATGCTGTGCATTTTCTGTTATAACAAATGACCTAAAGTTGCCATCATTCTCCGTAGTGGTGGTGTTTAAAGAGGAGGATCCTTTTAGCCGAGGCATTTGTGGTTCCCATCCCTCTCTTATCAGAACCATGTGTGATACGCTGAAGTGGTGTTGCCATGTTCAGGTCCTCTCAGCCTGGAAACATCACCGTCCTAATTCTCCAAGCGCACAGTACACACGGAAATCACTGATAAAATTACGAGCGCAGTCTTAAGATGTTTTCACACCCTGCCCAAAAGCGCAAGTTCATATCCAGGGCTTGTTTGAAGCTCGTCATCGTTGCGTGTTTGTCAATTTCTGTTTCTCACGCTGTATCATGGCTGACTGAGCTTCTGAACATGCTGGGACATGGAGATAAAAGAATTTCACAGTGTTTTATACACCTGAATATGTGCAAACAAAGTAAGGCTGCAACGAGGATTGATAAAATTCTATGCTAAAAATAGTTTCATTATCAGTCAGTCTGTGTTAAGAGCCACGTTGCAATTCACTTAACGTCAAGATATTCAAGTAGTTAAACTATACAGCATCTACACTACTTTATTAAATCTTCTTAAAATAAACAATATATATTTTTAATAGCCTCATCCTGCATCTGGTTCACGTTGAAGGTCCTGGGAGTCGATCCCAGAAAGAGTCAGTTCACTGAATCGAATCCTTAAGAATCAACACTAAAGCTTTGGAGTTGATTCCACACACAGAAAATCCCTGAAAATTCCCTTCAAAATGAATTTTGCATCCGAGTGTTTGTTAGTGAGACAGCGAATGTCTACTGACCTTAATCTCCGGTTAGAGCGGAGGACAAATCAGGGCCTGAAAGGAAGTGGTTTTAGTCTCGCGCTGACGGGGGCGGCTGGGTTTTAGTCTCGCGCTGACGGGGCGGCTGGGTTTTAGTCTCGCGCTGAAGGGGCCGGCTGGGTTTTAGTCTCGCGCTGAAGGGGGCGGCTGGGTTTTAGTCTCGCGCTGAAGGGGGCGGCTGGGTTTTAGT
>CM074990.1:22874252-22904138 GCA_037576825.1 Pangasius krempfi
CGGCTGGGTTTTAGTCTCGCGCTGAAGGGGGCGGCTGGGTTTTAGTCTCGCGCTGAAGGGGGCGGCTGGGTTTTAGTCTCGCGCTGAAGGGGGCGGCTGGGTTTTAGTCTCGCGCTGATGAGATTTGGGACAGAGGAATATTAGGACACGGGTTGCTTACAGGATCGTTTGTGAAGTGTTTACCAGATTCATTTATTTGTCTTCAGTAAAAGCTTTGTTCTTTTCTACTGTTTAAATATGAAATATAAAATGAGTGGGAGTGGGATTTTAAAGTCTCTGCTTACAGAAAGCGGTTGTTCTGGGCAGTGAATTCTGCTTTTTGCGTTTAAGCTCATAATAAACAGAGGAAATATGTTACAAACGATGGCAAAGCTCGAGCTCCTTCACTGCCAAATGATAACTAGGCTTTCTGGAGTTGGCTTTGGACATCCGTGACTCGGGCAGTTAGGTTCAGTCAGGGGTGTTCATGGTGATGGATTTTGGATTACCTGGCTAAATGTGATGAATTCTTATGAAACTGCATCTGATACTGTTGTAAACGGCTTTACGATTCCCTCACTGATCCATGGATGGATTTTAGTTTGGTTTTATTTGGAATATCAGCCATGAAGCTGAACACAAACGGTAACTAAATCCGGAATTAGAGTCTGTTGCTTTAAAACACCCTGCAGCAGCTTTCTTTTCTCGTCTATCAGCAGGTGTGTTGCTGGTTCGGCCCCTGCAAGTGTGTTCTTTCTGAGTTCTGTCCTCAGTCTAAACCCAATGTTGCTAAATAATGCTGGTATTTTGTTTGCAGTTGCAGCCACAACAGACTGAACGCCAGCGTTAAGCGCTTGGCAGCCTCGAGTTCGTGCTTTAAGGGTGAGATCTTTGTGCAGATTCCAGTTTGGCCACAAACAGCGCATTTGGATGGTTTTGTGGTCTGGGCATCACTGTGTGTTGTGTTTGAGCAATGTGTTGGCATTGTACCCTGTGGATATACATTCTGATTGGCCAATCAAAGGAGCACAGAGCGAATCCAGAACATCTCATTTCCCCAGTTTTGTGTAAATTAAAGTGCCGAGGCCTTCACTCGACAGCCTGTTCTCAGAAGCAGACGTTTAGGACACAGTCCACTGCTTTTCACGTTGTACCCACGCCGTCTACAGGAAATGTGTCCTTTGTTCCTCTGCATGACTTTAGAGATAAACATCAGCTCGAGTGCAAAACACAAGCCACAGCCGAACCTTTAATCATCGCTGTCCTGTTTCATGGCATCCGTATTCTGGCACACTGCATCCCACCAGCACAGCCTGAAAATCTCACCGCGTCTGTTCTGATGTCGATTAGGGACACCGTCGTCCCGACCAGCGCTGTGCGATGTGGAAAGAGCAGACAGAAGTTTACAACAGCTAATCTGTTGACGTCTGTTTACAAAGCTGTAGCATAAATAGCTAACATGTCTCTCATTTTTGTGAGGCTCTTCACAAAACACAGCTAAGGCCAAAGCCAGGCCAGGACGCCTTACATAGCCTCATTGTTTCCTCTGACGTCCGAGTGCATCGCTATAGTTTACAGAGAGATAAAGAGCGGAGTCGGTTCAGGCCGAGTGCCTCGGCTATCTCTCTGCGTCTTTATTGTGGCTGCGCTCGAAGCCGACATGTAAACAGAGGAATCATGGCTGACAGTTGGAGGCCAGCTGCTGTAGCATTGTGAACCCTCTCACCTTCTTTATGCCTCGCTCGCTCACTTTTCTTCTTTCCCTCGTCCCCTCTTGCATTTTATTTATTTCACTGTTTCACATCTTTTTCTCGCTCCCTTCTTTCTCACTCTGTAGGCTTTAAAGCATCTACAGCGCTCGGGTTTTGTAAATCGGTGGCGTTAGACAGAACGGGTCGCTCCTCATCACTACTGACTCAATAACTCGGTTAACTACAACCCAGTGTTCGTTTTAACTGAATTACCTCTGACCATGAAGCAGAGTTACTGCTACTACCCCAGAGATAAGTTAGTTCCTGTTGTCGCTTCTGTTATGGCAGCTATAAACAGTCGTTCTCTTTTTTTTTCTCTCTCTCGAAGACAAAAATCAAAATCGCAGCTTGTTCCGCATGTTACTGAGGAACTGCAGAGAAGCGTAAACTCCTCTGTCCTGAAGATGTCGAAAAACTTAAAGTTACAGCTTCACCTCTGACTGTTACAAAGCGCTGACACTGGAGACTCCTTCCAGAAATGTTAAATAAACATCTCCTTACAGAAAACTTCACCACGTCAACGGTAGGTTTTTTAATCTGTTTAACCCCAAAGCCTGGAGTTGTGAGGCTCAAACACAGCCTGCTACACCGCTCTACACCTCTCACTTATTTAATTAATGTCGTATTTATTTAATCAGTGCTTCAGATGAGTCCTTTCAGGTGAAGTCGCTCACTCATATCCTTCATGGAAATAACTTTTTGCTTGACTTCGCTTGATATATCGAGAAGACCATGCAGACCTTTTATAAGTTGAACCAATCACATTACTCGCTGTCTAGTCCCAGGAATGATCAGTTCCCAGGTACAGACCTTTCACACTCGAATAACCTCTGAAATCACACGTGTATAAATGAGTGTTAAACATCTCACACACCTGACAGTCTTCTTCAGTGGTGGAGTAGTGAGGCAACATCATTAGGTACGCTGGTGATCTCTGGAACACGCGAGTGACGACAGCAGCCACAACGTTCAGAGAAAGAACATCCTCACTGCAGCCAAACCCTTTAACATTCTCTTTATTCGGGATTCATTACATACTGTACGATTCACCAATAATAGTGTACAAGCCAACGATTCAGACTGTTACGGTTACTGTGGGATTATTTCTCTCTCTTTTTTTTTTTTTTTGCTCATCATTTGTAAACTGATTTTTTCTTTTTGAGGACTCCCTCTTTGACAATACGCAACACCTGACCAGAACATGCATACAAACATTCACACACTCTTGAGGCCACAAAAGCATTTAAACACACACTTTGCGATGGTGCTCTGGTAAATTCAAGCTCATCCCTAGACTAAAAAAAAATGGTGACGGGAATAATTTCACTGCATTGTTGTTTTTTTTTTGTTTGTTTTGTTTTCAGTTTGCATGCCGTGAAACATGTACGACAAGTGACACGTGGAAATAAATTAGCATATAATTTACAATTGAAAAATTAGTAACAGTGTACCAACATTTAACACTGAATATAAAATACAAGCAATTTATCGCAAATGGAAAAAAAACAAAAACGCTCACTTCTATAGGTACAGGATAAGTGATGTGACATTCAGAGACACGAGTTCACAGCGATGAGTGAGTACCAGTTTCATGTTTGTCCTCTGTTTTTGGGAATCTTGGTCTTTGTGGCCTCCGTTTTTCAAAGCCAGTAAACTTTTACTTCAAGCCTCAGGATTTTGGTGTCCGGCTGTTCAATGTTCACTCGAGTAAAAGTCCCAGTTTTATTTTTATTTATATTTATTACACAAAAACATAACTGTTCTGACGTTGTATTGGTGGCTACAACAGAGTAGCAGCAGCAATAAAGTTAGCACGGGTTGTTGGATCAGAAACGGGCCGTGGTCCTGTTACTCCTCTACCTTTGTTTCTTGGAATCTCAGATGAGTTTTCTGGTAATCGATCGGTTCCACGTGTGATGTTCCGTTTGCATTGAGAGCAGGTGGATTGAACGGGGTTTACGCAGCTCTGGAACCTGCATTACCAACTCAACAATCAAGACAGTGTGAGGTAAAACAACAAACATTGACTGTTTAAAAAAAAAAAAAAAAAAAAAGCCCACGATTGTCCTCCTTCCTTTAAGGGTTGGTGAGAAATGAAGCTCTTTTAGCACCAGAGGACTGAACGGATCAAGGCTTCCTCTTGAAAAGGAGGGAACAAAAACAGGGGAAAAAGCACCATTGAGCATGGAGGGTTCTGTGAAGTGTGTTTCCAAAGGGGAGTGAGGGAACAAGGGAACGAGGGAACGAGGGAGGGCACGTGTCTGGAGGAGGTAGTCCTTATTCTGAGCAGATGTTCGAGCTCTGGCGTGTCCCCCCCTAAACGCCTTGACCATTTATTTTGAACTCCAGTCGACTGGTGAAGGAGACACGCAGCAGCGGCTCACCTGCGTACGGACGCAGTCCTCGATCCTCTCCGCCGGGGAGGAGGTGGGCGTGGGATTGCGTCTGGATTTTTCCTGCTACAAATGAATTCATATCCTCTCATTATAGCACTGTATGTCTTTCAGACCCCAGGCATTTTAAACAGTACAAAAAAATATCATGGATTTGAACATTCTTTAAAAAAAAAGAAACAGAAACAGAATGGCTATGTCTTTTTTTCCTTTCCTTGACGGAGGTTTGGAAGCCGCATTGTTCCCTCCTCCTTTACTTTCTAATGTGATTTTCAGGCCTTGTTCGAGTGTCACAAACACAATGGTGGAATTCTTTGGCCTGTGGTCATGTGACTTGACTTAGTAAAACAGGTGGCCCCACGGCTGGAACATCTGGAATCCTAACACTCACAACTTCCAAACGAGCACCAAACGAGCACCAAACAGCACCGGCGCTGCCTCTGCACCTCACTGAGCGGCGATTACTCCAGCCGCATGTTTTAAACCAATCCGACAATTAAGAATGTCACGAAATGTGATTAGGGAAAGTTTATAAAGTGTTATATTGTGGCCATGTGGAGTTAATAATCCTTAATGTCTGTCTGATGGATGTCGAGCCGAACTACAGGATGTGGACAAAATAACGGAAACACCACTTGCACAGGACTCGAAGTCATTAAAGCAGTTTCCAAAATGGCGACATGTGAGTCTTATAGAAGGATGCGTTTGAGATCCGGTATTCCGCACGGATTCTGTGTGAGTTTTCAGCATTAGGAATTTAAAATCTGGATCTCCTTCTGGGAGTCGCTTCTGGTAGCAATCCATTTTATATCTCCGAGTTAATCTAGATGAACTTTAACCCCGCAAATCCCGGAAGTGTCAGCTAATACAAAATGAGAGAAGTACTGAGGTCATGCGTTTCTGGAAGACTCAACATGGAGGACCGCTTTATTATTACAGTTTCAGGACAGAAGTAATTTGTACATACAATCGCATTCTGAGCAACTGATTAGCAGGAGCTAACATGCTAGCACAAACTAGCTGAGTGATGATGATGTTCTTTATAAGTAGCTAGCAAGCTAGCGTCATTCCCGAACAACACACTAGCGGCGTAGCGCGATACGGTTAGCTGTTCACTGAAGCAGTACTTTCCCTCCAGAAACACATCACACCAGCACCGCCCTTCATCGTCCCTTTTCTTTCACCACTCAGCTCTTACCAGCTGATAGAACTTCTAATATTTCAGAAATCCCCTGCGTGCAATCACAAATGTATTCCTATGCAGAGATTATGAGGGGCGTGTCTTTGAGTCCATATATAGTCTCAAAGACACGCCCACTGCTCATCAGTCGCACTTTTTCCCAGCAGTAAATTTATATATTTTAGCAGTTCCTTTTATTTTGTCCACTTCTGTGTCAGTTCTCAAAATTGTATGAAAATGGGATTATATTAGGAGAATTCACTGCCACAACAGACCCAAGTGTGTGTGTGTGTGTGTGTGTGTGTGTGTGTGTGTGTGTGTGTGTGTGTGTGTGTGTGTGAGAGAGAGAGAGAATATGTGAAACACTTTTGGGTATTACACAGTTATAAGAAACCTCTTTAGGGGTGCCGCTTCTGCATATGATGTGTCCAGCACTTTGGATTACGACAGACAGACAGACAGACAGACGTCAAAAACAATTATAATAACAACAATAATAATTATTATTATAATAAAATAACAATAATGACCATATTATTAAGTTCCCACTTCACAGAAGTGAAAATAAAAATAAAACGTGTCAGCATGCTGCTGATCAGTGGTATGGGTTCCACAGGGCTGAAAAAGCAGGTGTGTGTGTGTGTGTGTGAGAGAGGAGAGAGAGAGAGAGAGAGAGAGAGAGAGTAAGCAGCTTTGTCCTCCAGCCCACGTCGTCTTTGTCTCTCTCGTCTCTCTCTGCAGGATCATCAGTGTCCTTGGCAGGTTTTGCAGCACATCTGTCTGAAGTAGGCACGGCTGCAGAATTTGAACTTCAGCACCAGCGGGCAGTACGCCACCTTGTTTACGTCTTTGCACTCTAAAGAGAGAAGGAAAAGAGGAATAGTGGAGGAAGTAGATAAAATTCCTTGCTCACAAAAGTCTGGATAAGCGACTAACCTGACTGATTGACGAGAGATTATTTTATTTATCCGTTAATGATTGCACTGGCACTTTTCTCACTGTGTTTTCTCACAGTTTGGTCTCTTGCCATGTAGCTAGCGTTCCTCTCTCACAGGCAGGATGAAGGCTGACCCGTGCTGCGTAACACGCTCTGAGGAATGCGCTATCCACCCTCTTCCACATACATGAGCTCACAGAGGTTCTGATTGGCTAGTGGCACTGTGATTGATAGGTGAGACAGAGTATGCCCCTCCCACACACAGAGCACGGACACTTACGCTCTTGTCATCAGGATTCGATTTCACAATCTCTGGACATCGGGGCGAATCCTTTTCTGTTCTCATTTAATAACTTACACGCTTATTTATTTATTCATTTAGTTACTGTGGCAGCGGGGGCGTGGTCAAGTGCAGGTGGTTGAATGAAGGGCAGAGTCTGGCGGAATGAGTAGTAGGTGTGTGCGAGTTTTGTGTTGCGTGCAGAGGGCTGAGCTGAACCGTGCGTGCGTGTGTGTGTGTGTGTGTGTGTGTGTGTGTGTGTGAGAGAGAGAAAATGCTGAAAAGCACTCGCAAACAAAAGCAAAACGTCCCGAGTTTGCCTCCTGTTTCCTCATTTCCTCAAAATCTCACATTTACTTTTTATTTAAACATTTATTTATAGACTTAATTATTGACTTACTTTTTGATTTATTTACATATTCATTTCTGTACTTATTTTTAATTTATTTATACCATGCATGCTGTGTAAATTATTTCCAGTGATCCAATCATTTAAGTGCAAATGAAACGCTTTTAAAACATGAGGTTTGCTGATAACTCGCAATTTAACGAGACATCATTTTTACACTGTTTTTATTTTTCTGTCCACGTCTGAATAAGTATTGTGTAGTGTTCGGTGGGAACAGAGGCCTACAGTGAGGACTGAAACTCCTCAGACAGCGGAGAGGGCTTTTTTTTTGGGAGAACACGTGCAGCGTTTCAGATTAATTGATTTGAGAAGTGCCTGGAGCGCTCGGCGTCTGTAGGAGATGAATGTTGCCAGTCGTCAGATTAAGGCTTATATTTCAGGTGTGTTGGAATCCAGACAGTAATCACCGCATGGGCACAAGTCCATTTTTCATTCAGCGGCACTCAGGAATGCTCTGCTGAGACTCTTCGTTTCTAATGTATGCTGCAGCTCAGACAGTAATTACCGGCTCCTATAAATCTCCGCCGCCTGTTCCCCTGTGACGCTCAGCACTCAGTGGTACTGTTAGTACTGCTGGTACTGTAGGGCTCAGTCTCGTTCTCCACCAGAGTCCACCTGATCTCTGTAAAGTACTGCACAAAGCTCTGTACGCTCGCTAACACTTCTGACGTTACTAACTTACAACAGGAGTCTGTTCAGGGTTTCAAGGTTTATTTACTCAGAAAGAAAGATAACTGCACTCTTCCTTCAAGAGGACATGTTCTATACTTTTAGTATGTATAAGTGTAACTTTAACAAACCACAAACCTCAGTATTTTGTGTGTGTGTGTGTGTGTGTGTGTGTGTGTGTGTTACAGTAAGATACTGAGTGACAGGGTGGTGTGATGAAGCGGAGTTACTGTTACTCGTCTTTTACCACAGCAATTTGTCAATGATTATCATTTTTTTATTTATTAAAGACGCAGTTAACTAATTGAAGTTAATACGACAAAACGCAGATTGTTACGTTACTGAGAAGCCGTACGCACAGAAGCGTAAACTCCTCTGTCCTGAAGACGTGGGAAAACTTAGTTACAGCTTTACCTCTGACTGTTACAAAGCGCTGACACTGGAGACTCCTTCCATAAACATCTCCTTACAGAAAACTTAACACTTAATCAACATATCGATGATTACATGTTTATGATCAGTGGAGCCTCCTCTGTACACGTCCCTGTGAAGGAGCTGTTGCTATAGAAACGATAACGTATCAGAACGAGCGCATTAATGTAAACCTGCGCTACTGTCAGAGCTGCTGTTATAGAAAACTAATCAACACCTTCTGACCAACCAGAGTTTGATGAAGAGAATGCATGCAGTAGTTACATTTTTAACTTAATGGATTAAACAAAGGCCTGAATGTTGTTGATTTCGTTTGTACAGATTGTGTTTATTTTATTTCCAGACTCTCGATCCTCAGTGTAGTAGTGTGTGTGTAGTGTGCGTGTAGTAAAGCACTGAGAATAAAAGCCTTATCACCATCAGAGCCTCTTCCTTTATTAGACTTCTTGAAATAAAACACAGACTTTCCATCACTGCTCTCCATTAAGGCACAATTAAGTGCAAGATTAAGGTCCATTTGGAGGACTGATCTGATATGGAAAGGAAAGCTGTTGAACAGTTTGGGTGCCAATAATTATCGCACTTTTCCACCAGACACTGTGACTTCTCCAGCGAGAGACATTATCACTAATCTGTAATCAGTAAACTACTTTTAGCTTCTGCTCCAAATAGGAGCTGAAAATCTGATTTAGCGTTAACCACGTGACAGACAGGAAGCGTTATTGCATCATAAACCGCTACAGCCAATCAGCTTCCTATATGCAAATGACAGGAGAGCTTATAAAACCTCAGACCGGTTTACCCGGGGAAGGAAGCAGACCTTTGAGGGTTTCTCAAAGGTTCCTGAAATTGTTAAAAGCTCTAGCTTTCCACAAGGGTTCTACTTTTCTAAAACAGAAAAGAATTTTATGGAGAACCCTTAGAGAACCCTTACAGCAACAAACCAAAGAGGAAAAAGAAAAGTTTCCTCTAAGTGGTCTATGTAAGGGCTCTAAGTTCTGGTGTCCTACTCAGATGGTTATGGGTACGTAGAACCTTTAAAGATTCCCCCAGACAGACAAACCCAAGATCCCTTTAACGGTTCTACTTGGAACCTTTCCGAAACAGAAACCATTTGTTGTAGGGACAAACTGAGGAACCCTTTGGTAGTGTACGCTCTCAGAAATAAAAGTGTTCTTCAAGAGGTGTCTGGACGGTTAAGAGGTCTACTAATGTCCTAACTGGATGGTTCTGCTGTCCTCTTGGATGGTTAAGGGACTTACAGACATTTGTCTGTGGTTCTACATAGAACCTCTTTTTATTTTATTGTATTTTATTATTTTTTCTAACTGATATGTCAAGCAATTTAATGTTCACTTTAGGAAAGTCCTGGTACTCACCGTCACCGTTGGCGATGGGCGTGGCATCACATTTACTCTCACACGGCTGTATCATGCTGGGACGCAGAGCCTCGGGACAATCGTTAGACGGCTGTCCGGTGTAGGACAAACACTGCACCGTCCGTATCTGCTGTCCCAAACCGCACTGTGCTGAGCACTACACACACACACACACACACACACACACACACACACACACACACACAATTAGCATCTATTAATCCTGCTAGTCCCATAGGTAGCCTCACAACCCAGACCTTTAGCTTCACTCGAGACCCTACGAAATTTCTACCACTAACTGTCGCACCAGGTGACCAATCATAGACCTTCTGCGTTTTAAAGTTTGTGTTCACCTTTAAATGTGTAATAATCCATTCTTTACTTACTAGTAGAAATAGTCTGGGAATTATGTAGAACACCATAAAAATAATACTTTAAGCAACAACATCAGCACGAGTGTATTTTGGGAAACCTGCTTGTGTGGGTTCACATGCCACAGCCAGATACTTTCACTGTGAGCAAAAATCCACACTGTGCTTCCAAAAAACTTCCAATAAATGCAATAAATCCAGAATGAACAGACGGACAAACTTATTTCTGATGAAAGGGTTGAAGTTGGACGAGGAATTAACAGTATTGCTCCTTTACAGTTTGCAGTTTGTAAACACAATCTGTGTAAAGCATTGTACTGTTTAAATGTCCAGCTTTAGATAACGAATCAAAGAGAAACTCTTTTTATCAGTTAGAGAGCCAGGTAAGGTAGTGCTTTGGATATTGCACCTTCATAGAAATGTATGTAATGCGAGTTAAATCCTGTGCAGCTAACAGTCAGCTGAAAACCTCATGGAAGCTAATTACAAAGAAAAACAGGACAACTAGTTTCAAGTTTTTATATTGTTAGAACTCAGCTATGAAGTAGTTGCATGGCTGAGTGGAGACACAAGAGTAGAGTTATCTCTCCTAATTCAGTATGTTAGATACTCATCACCTGTTTCTAAATAACGAAGTAAGGTTATTTCGTCTCATCGCTCGAAAGCGACATGACGACGATCCTCATTAACGCTGACTCTAACCGAACTCCTCTTCCCATCGTAGATTCTGGGGGCGTGGCTTTTTTGTGTACATGTTGTTTTACTTCATCTACTTCACCACTAGAGCTCCAGTCTTGATGAAACTTAAGTAATGCACCTTTAAGATTCTGAAGGTTGTGGCCAGAAAAGTGTGCGAAAGGCGTACGTTTTATAAATCAGCACGAGTGTGTTTGTTTCTCAGGCCGTCTTATGTTTCAGCATTACAGAAATGAAGTGGATGTGTCCTGATGCTGAGCTCATCTTTATTCAGGCTTAGTTTATCCTGCACTATAAACACATCCTTAAGCACTGAAGCTCAGAGTGGACCCTCGGCTACTGGGGGAAGGTCAGTGCTTTAGCTTCACTGAAGTTTGCACTACTGTCATCTGTTGTATATTATAGAGTCGGTGTTTAGGGACGAGGGGATGAGTGGGTGGAGGGGTTTACACACGACAAAAGTTAAAGACTTCTGATTTTTCCAGTTGTCTCCTCACACTGTGAGCCAATGGAAAAAACGAGCCGTTGCTCAGTGACCGAACGCAACACACAAACGCAGCTCATTGCTCGCTCATTGGGACGGGACGGTAATGAGCGCCGTGCTTCAGAAGCGCTGACCTTCTGCGATTGGCTCGGTGTGTGTACGTGCGTGAGAGAGAGCAGAAAGACGTGATGGCAGCCCCAGGATCTCTGCAGGACATCTAGTAACCTCAAATGAGTTTCCAGCAGCCTGTGACGCTCCCGGATCATTCCTACTGAATTAACAGCTGAGTCACAGGCGGCTTTAAGCAGGATTTAAACCAATCACCTGCAGATCTCCTGTCAGAACTCTTCCTGTTCATTAAAGAGAATTACGGCGTCCTGTTCTAGAGGAGGATCCTGAACCTTTTCTGGATATTGTCTGCATTTAGACTCGGAGCGCTGTAGGAGTAAAGCACCATCGCTGTCCTCCCATCCGGGCCGTGATCCACTCATCTGGCACGACGCCAAATCATAAGTGCTCTGGATTCGAACAGATTTATTCGTAAATCACTCGCAGGAGACTCGTTTACACAAGAACCATGGTGTTCATGAACATCCAGTTCCTTTGGAAAGACTTTTGTATCCTACGCTTCACTCCTGAGTTTGTGTAAATGCTGTGTATAAGGAGACTCACTAATGTGAACCTCGAATATTCAGCTTCAAACCTTATAATTACCGATGAGTTCCTGTGATTTTATAAACGGATTACACTGTCACGGTTAAATCACTTCTTTATTTCAGTTTAATGAACATTAATGACTTCAAAGGAAGCAATTCCAAAACAAATCCATAAATTAAGACAAATAAGACTAGCCGTCCAATGAGGACAAAAGTAATGGCACCCTATAACGGGTACTGTGTGTCTTTGGAAACTGACCTGCTGCGGTGGCTGAGCTGCGTTACTGGAAGATTTACAGCAGGCTGCACTTACGAGGCGCTCTTTCTCTGTTTAGTTGCCATTTTGTCATTTTCAGCTCTTTGCCTTTTATGGAGTTTTGTGGGTGTGGCTGAATGTAAACGAAACTGGCAGTATTGATTACACTTATTAAAGTGGTCAGGTCTGCATTTTTAGACAACATGAGCTGCTGAAGCCCTGTCTGAGTTTATTTAAAATCACTCAAATAATCCACATGAAAACAAAACTTTTCCAAATCTGCAAAGCTTTTTCTTTCTTTCTTTCTTTCTTTCTTTTTAAAAAAAATTTCCTTAAATGAACTGTATCTGAAGTTTGACCTCGTGTCTGGCACCAATGCAGATTTGCTGGAAAATTCAAACTTATAATACAAGCCTGAATACTTTTATACTGTTATTGTTTTTATCATCAGTTTCGCAAATAAAATCTTTTACAAGTTTTTGGATAAAAAAAAAAAAAACCCAGAAGAGTGCTTTTTCAGGGCACGGCATTGAAATGTTTCTGAACTGGAAAAGCAGCTTCAGGTCTGTAGTGCTGTAGAGAACAAGTCCTGAGCTGCAGATCTGAGAAACAGTCACTAATCAAAGTGCACTCTTTTTTTCGTCATGTTCTTGGCCCTGACGCAAGCCTCGTCTTCAGCAGAGATAAAGTTCAAACATTCAGAACGACGCTATGACCATCGGCCAGTTCTAACTCTCTCTCTCTGTCTCACGGTCGCACGTCACTGCCTCTCTAAAGCCCTCAGTTTATCATCCGAGTGTAAATTCTGCTGACCGCTCACTAAAACACACGTTCTCTTACGCAGGAGCTCAGCTGGAGCTCACGTCTCTTCTGTACAGACACTGAACTGTATTAATGTCACCTTCTTGTACGCAAGCCTCACAAATTATTTTATATACATTTATATGTTCAGTTAAAATAAAAATAGGTTAGAAAACATAGCGCAGGTTACAGTACAGAGGCTCGTTTCTGCAGCAGTGTGTCAGACGTTTCACTGGCCGGCTCATGAGGCACCTACTGACCAAGTTTTCAAAAATGTTAACTTTTGTGCTGTTGCCCTGATGGGAAAACTAAACTTTAAATTTAAAATTCAAAATAATTTGAACGTACAAGGCCACTTCATGAAAATGTCATTATTTTGAGGAAATATTAATTTATTTTAAGATAAAAAAAAAAAAAAAAAAAGGCCATTTCAACAAACCTCTAAATCTTGAAAAGTAAATTCAAATTTTGTGATTATTCTGCCAGAAACGGAGAAAAAAAAACTCTATACGAACATATAACCTCTACGTTTATTATATAAGTATATATACGTTTAAGTAAACATTAATATTTTATTTAAAAAAATGCATTTTAATATTTTATTTAAAAAAAACATTTTGAGACTTGAGTGTTTCAGACACAGATAGAAAGATTGATAGACATGCGTGCAAAGACACATACTCTCTCTCTCTCTCTCTCTCTCTATCTTTTTCTCTCTCTCTCACACACACACACACACACACACACACACACAGAGAGACATAAAGACAGACGCACAGACAGAGAGACAGGTGTGTGTTTGCTGACGGGGATTAGTGTAAGGCCGTGTCCGTACCTGTCCCCACTCTCCGGGAATCCAGCGTGGAGGTGGACAGCGGCCCAGACTGCAGCGCATCCTCACCGGGGGTTTGATGAGCTCTGAACACAGCGCTGGTGGGAACGTTTTAGTCAAATCACTGCTCTTACACAACACGATGCGGTGTTTAAAGCCGTGGCCACACTTCGGAGTGCACTACACACACACACACACACACGCACACACACACACACACAGGAGAGAAACGAGACAACTTTATTCAACAATACTCTTTTTACAACTGTAAGATTTAAAGTCTCGGGGTTCTGCTTTAGGCGTCTGCAGTCCAGGAGGTCCATGAGCTTCTCTGTAGCTGTTAAACACGTCTGATTCATTTACTACAGTTGTGTCTTCGCTCAGTGAGACGCAGTCTGGCTTCCAGAAGCATCATACTACAGAATCAGCACTGGGTAAAGTCCTGCATGGTTTATTTCACATCTCATTTCTGTTTCCTCATTTCCCAAATGAAGTTCTCCCAGTTTCCTGCTAGAGTGCTTCTCCTGTCTTTAACCCTTAGGAGTCTGAGGCATGTTTCTGGATCCTGGAGATGTTTTGACATGCTCTGACATTTGCTCTTATTTCAGTTACTTACAGCAACTTAATGGCAAAACTCTCATTACACTACATTCAGCACAATTTCTGCTACAATAACATGTAAGCAACATGTATGTACATGTTTGTATTTTTGAGAAAATCGAGTTTAAACTTGGTTAGTAAAAACATTTTAAGGACACTGAGATAATATAAAACACATTAAATATATTTTCAGAAGACTTATGAGTACTGGATTATGCAGTCCAGAGTGTTTGCTACAACACGTTGTGAAAACCATCCTGTTCATTCATTCACATAAAACAATGCACTGATTTAATATTTGTTTTGGATTTAAATCGTTTAATTTTAAAGTAGACGTTTCGACGTTTCAGTAGACATATTTCTCATCTCTGTGCCACAGTTCCACGCTGAGTTTCGCTTCATTTTTATGACGCGCTCCAGATAGAAGTTCACGGAGATGGACACGGAGGAAAGTGCATCCTGTTTGTTTTCTGTATTTTAGAAAAGCACAACATTTCGTTTTTATTGTGAGTGGACACACATAAAAGTAAACCCTTTACCGTTTCGAATGATGTCTTCCTCTTCTCTGTATGATCATAAGTGACGGAGTATTTTAACTCATTCCTTTCCTATCTTCCCTTCCTGACGTCTTATCTTCACAGCAAAGACAATGTTCTTCATGTGCAACAAAACTACAAGTTAATATTTTAAAAATGGATGAAGGGATTATTTTTGGACACTCCGGCAGAGATGTGTTGTCCTGCGGCCAGCGTGTGGACTGCGTGGGCAGAAATGCGTGCGCACCACTGGTAACTTTCGCAGGAAAAGACTGAGCATGAGAAAGACTTGAAAGACTCGTACATTTCAGGTTCACTAATCTCAGCATGAAAAAAAGTGCACCTCCTCTTCATATCTGTATTTGTATTCGTTTAGAACATATTCGTATTCGTATAACGTATTCATATTCAGTTTCATTCCCACGCTAGACGCTGTAGAGAAACCTCTGTCCTGACAAACCAGGAGAAGCTCAGAAGCTGGAACTGTAATCTCAGTCATCTTAACTAAGTCTATAACTAAGCCCCTAATGATGATCTAGACATGTTTAATCTCTCAGGAAGTGGCTGTAGTTCTCCAAACCGGAGTAGAACCTGCATGATGCTCTCACCTCAGACCAATCCAGAGGAACCCACTGTGGAGGACAGGACTGATTGTTGCAGCTCTCGCGCTCGATTGGTCGATGTGTCAGGCAGTGAACGTCCTCCAGGTTCTCCTCGTCTGCAGGGCCGATTTTGCGGATGCAGAGAACCGTGCGCATCCGCGTCCCTCCGTCACACGACTTACTGCAGTCTGACCAGTCGCCGATAAACCACCTGGAGCACACACCATCATCTCTGTCATTTCTACATCAAAACGTGTTACTTACAGAGATCATATCAACAGCTTTACCATCAGTCAAATGTGAAGGTTTGAAACACAGAGTGCTAAACCTGTTAAAAACTATTTTTAAAGTGAAAACCCTCCATTTTCTCCAAGGAGTCTTTAAAGGTTCCCTCAGACGGACAAACCAAAGAAGTGTTTATTTTCTAAGAGTGTAGTAAAGTTCAGTCCTTGAATAATCCTAAAGGTGCTAATGTTTATAATCTGACCTTTGAGTGCTGATCGAACTGATTAATGTAATCGTGTCTCATCAGCGTAGAACTGAAAGCTACCATTATTTTTGGGAAGGAAATGTCCAAGTGTCTGAATATAAAAGGAGGATAATAGTGGGACTAATCCTGAACCCTGTGGGACACTGTACTGAAAATTTTAGGATCTGAAGATTAGGATCCTTTAGGATCTCCATTAATCCTTTAGGATTCTCCATTAATCCTTTAGGATTCTCCATTAATCCTTTAGGATTCTCCATTAACGCTAACAAACTGATAATGGTCTAGCAAACGAGATCTAAACCAGGCATGAACTTGTGTCTAATCAAGTCCAAGAAATCATCATGGTCAACAGTGTGAAATTTATTCGTTCTAAAAGTACAAATTAAAGCAATAAGCCACTCGAGGGCGTGCCTTACAGTGAGTTTATTACACATGACGGGAAAATGACTGTAACACACACCTTCGAGTGACTTTTATAAAAACAATGACAAAACTTTGATCAAATCCAAACGTTACTGTATTCTTGGACAGAAGAAAGACTGTAGTGTAGCAGTTTTATTGGTTTAAATCCTGGTGCATTGATACAGAATTCAGTTTTTCATGATGTGCTCATGATATAAGCAAATTAACCATCAATCCTCGTCATTAGTGTGAAGGTTAGAAGGAGATCAGGACAAAAACACAGAGCTGTCAGACATGCGGCGGTTCTCTGAGGAACTCGGGGGCTGGTGGAGCTGGGAACAGGTTAGTGATGGTGTTATGAGTGATGTCTATCTTTCAGTTCAGGTTCAGTTCTACCTCCACTGGCACAGAGCCGCAGCTGAACCACCAAAAACCATTTCATCCCATATTTTTTTCTCCCTCAACTGAGAGTCTGCACAGCTGACTGAGCTCTGATTGACTGCACGGCCCATTGGCAGGAGAAGGGAAGTGTAAGGTTTTGGCCTCCTGCGTTATGGATATTGTCCCACGAGACTTCATAAACTTGATTCGCTGATACAATTAAACACAGGCGGGCACTTTTTACACTTCTCTCCTCCATTTCTGACGCAGAGGCTTTTTTCCTTTTCTTCTTTTGGCATGGGTTTATATCCAAAATAGTTCACAAATGAAGAAATAAATCATGTTGCTGTTTGGGGTTTGAGTGTTTTCTGCAAAAGCAGGTGAGGTATGAATGGTTCTGAACTCTGCAATGAGGTCAAATCACAAGATAACTCAAGATGGAATGGCCATTATTATAATTATTATTATTTTTTAGGAATTGTGGTGTTTTGCTGAATCTGGAAACCCGAGATGAAGTTTTGAGTATAACCAGCACGCGATAGCAGCAGACCTCCTAAGCAGAGGATGAATCTTTTTTCCGGTTACTCCTATACTCACTCAGGTGGACACGGTTCCGCGTTACAGGGCCTCTGGTTCTCCGGTGGTTTTCCGTCAGGATCGCAGTAGCTGTTCTGGACCACCGAGTTGTCGTCCAGCCTTTTGCAAACCACCTCCTGTTTCTGCGAGCCTGTGAACACAGTGAAAATTCACAAAATTCACTACTCGGTGAAGTGTCATGTGGCTGTACGGTCAGCGTGCACGCGCTGAAAACAAGCCGCTTCCTCCAGAGGGCCGCTCGCTGACAGAGCACTCGGTGCCCAGAGAAGGCCGGGAGCTGGATAATGTTCCCCTCAGCGGTATTTCTAGGTGTGTAAATGCCTCAGTTTTTAAGTGAGTGTCTTGCTGAATGACTTTTACAGAGAAGCCCTTCTTTTCTTTGGCTCTTGATTGCGAGATTAGTGCGGTGAGAGTCGGAGCCAGCGCTGCACTGTGTGCTCAGCAGACGAAGCCATCGGTGCTGCGCCGTACGGGGCCTCCAGAGGAAAAAAAAATATGAAAAGCTGAAGTTAAACCTGGCGAATGCCAAGCCTGGCCAGCCTGCAAGGCCACCATGTGTGTGAGAGAGAGAATATTCTAGCCCTCCATACACACATTTTTATTCTATCAGCCCTGTCGGGGGAACCCATTATTTTGAGAAATTGAAAAGGCGTCCACTAAGCTGTGAGAGCTTGTTATGTCTGATGCTTACTCACAGTGATGCTGAAATCATGCAAAATAATAATGCAAGTCAGGGTTGGTCCGTGTCGTTTTCAACTCGAGCTGAATGCACTTCTTTGCACCATCACGCAATAAAAAAGATTTACTTCGACACTGGTTTACAATCTAGCGCCATTGTGAGTATCGTTCTAAATAAGGCTTCTCTAAATAAACCTGTTATTGGACTCGCAACAATGAAACAGCGGCGTGAAAAACAGGCAAAACTCAAGCCAAGCATCTGGACTGGTGCAAATGTGATGTAGTGTCTTAAAAGACTATTCCAACACTTTATAGCTTTTAACATCAAGAAAGGCAACGGGGTTTAAATCCTCGCAGTGGAATTCGCCAGACGAAGGGCTTCGAGTCTGCCAAGGAGGAACGTTAACAACAAAACATCTCGCAAATGACATAAGTGTTGCTCCGGGGGATTTTCAGATTAGCGTAAATGAGGTGGAGTTCAAGGCGCACTGCGTGTGCACTCCGTGGTGGTCTAAATCCCTCTCCCCACCCACCACTCCGCCCCCACCCTCTTACTGCAGTCCAGTCTGCGGCGTTTGCATTTTTTCGGCCGCGTATCGCAAGCACTCTGAATGTTTTCAGTGGCCGCAGCTTGAGAGGGGAAAAAAAGAGCAGAGAAGGAAAACTATTTGTTGTTGTAAGGAAGCCATTTGCGTTTGGCGAGGCTGAGCACAGTCTGGTTGTGTTTGAGGTGAGAGCTCACATTAATGTGTGGTTCTGGCGTTCAGAACTGCAAATCAGAGGCAGACCTCGGACTGTGCCATGAATTCAGACGATAGCAGAGATAGCAGAGGAGAAATACCATATCTGAAGTTCATATCATAACTACTGTGCTATGCATAAGTATTCACACCCCCCCAACCCCCTTGGACTTTTCCACATTTTGCAGTTTTAGAACCTGGAATTGAAATGGACAAAAAATTCAAATCAGTGTAGTTTGCAAAATTATTGCAGCATTGCAAAATGTGGAAGAGTTTAAGAGGTGAACAACAAATAAGCGAGGCGCCTCCACCTATACGATTCTCCAGGTGGTTTAATAAAGTTCTCAGGGAGTCTGATTTCTACCTGCAGCTGTACAGGTGAGCATTGCACCTGTGTGTGTGTGTGTGTGTGTGTGTGTGTGTGTGTGTGTGTGTGTGTGTGTGTCTCACCTCCTGCGCAGGTGGCTGAGCACTCAGACCAGGGCAGGTGGTGCCAGGTGAAGCCCACGTCGTTGTCCCCGCTGCCCGTGCGCTGGATGGGAACGTTAAACTTGTACCTGATACCTGGATTCTGTTCCTGCAGTAGCACCTGCACACAGAGGTTGTGTATCACCACAGGTCTGAGATCAGCTGTAACATTACAGTACATTACACTTCCCTAAGCCAACATTATTTACTGCATTAACTCACAGTACACCACAGCGCTGCTGAATTCCGAAGGTGTTGATTAGTTTTCTATAAACTGTAGTGCAGCTGCAAATCACAGGTTTATATGAATGTGCTTGTTCAGATACATTATCGTTTCTATAGTAACAGTGAAGTTTTCTGTACGGAGAAATGTGTTTATGGAACGTGTATGGAAGGAGTCTCCAGTGTCAGCGCAGTGTCCGGAACAAGCTGCGATTATTTTTTTCTTATTCTTAGAGAATAAAGAGCGGCTGATGAGGGAACGACTGTTTACAGCTGCTATAACGTAAGCGACAACTTGTTTCACGAACATTAAATGTAACTATAAACGGATCAAATCTATGACACGTTGTTCTTTAAAAATGGTTGCCTAAGTGCTGTGGTATAAGAGGAATAAAACACTTGGGGTGTAAGAGTAACTCTGCTTCATCGCACCACCCTGTCACTCAGTATTGTACTGTAACAGTGTTTATTACTTTCATCTAAGCAGCGACTCAGTTAAAGTGTCATTTCAAAACATTCCTTATTATAAAAATCATTTTCATGGCTGTTGGTTTTAAGCTGACATTATTAACACTTGTTCTAGTTAATGAGCTTCAGATAAAACCCCAAATTAGTCAATAACGCTTAAGAAGAACTGTAATAACTCTGAGAGTAGTTGATAATGATCGTCACCTCCATGATGTAGGATTATAAAAGTTATAGAATATAAAATATATACAGAATAATAAAATCTGCTCTGTGTCACTTTGGAAACCACAGGCTTAAGGAATGTGTGTGTGTGTGTGTGTGTGTGTGTGTGTGTGTGTGTGTGTGTGAGTGCATGACACACACACTGTTCAGATGATCAAAAATACTGTTATTTTACCTTTAAAGACATTGTGCTCTCACTCCCCTCCGCTTTTTAAAAAAAAATAAGCCAAATAATAAAACACCAACGTTCAAAAGTCTTAAGTACCCTTTTTTTAATTTATTTATTTTAGTACAAATGAGCAGTGAAATAATGACTTCTGCATTACTGAGTCCATGTAATACTTTATAAAATATTATAGAGAAATGTTTCTATGTGAGTAAAGAAAGCAACAGACAAACACCAGAGTCTCCAGAAGAGCTGAGGCCGATTCTCCGCCATGCTCCGGAAACCTGTGTACCCGAGACTACAGCTGTGTGTTTTAAAAGCAAAGCCTTTTCACACCAAATATTCCCTTTCACTAACACTTTTATTGTTTATTACTGTTTCCTGCTCCTTACTGTACATTTTGTTTACGTGGAAATGTTTAATTTCATCATTTTTGAAAGTCTTTGCTTTACAGCATTTCTTTTGCACAGCACTGTATATTTGTGGTAATGTGTTAATTCACCAGTGAGGCTGATGTTAACATTTATTAATGTGTACGTAACCAACCACACATCATACTTTTTATCCTTAATGTTTGGGAAACAAGTTCATTACTACATTATTGTCACTTACGTTATAGCAGCTATAATCAGTCGTTCCCTCACCAGTCGCTCTTTTCTCTGTCTCTTGAAGTTAATAATGGAAAAACACGCAGATTAAAAGCGAAAGATTAAAAACTCTTCTGTCCTGAAGATGTCGGAAAGCTTAGTTCCTTAAAGCTTTACCTCTGACTGTTACAAAGCGCTGACACTGGAGACTCCTTCCATAAATGTTAAATGAAGACATTTCTCCTTATGAACGATAAAACCATATGAACGATTACACCTTCTGTTCAGGATCCAGAATTCGACAGCGCTGTGGTGTGAACATGTTTGAGATCCGTGCCTTAAGCATTCTTACTGATGGTGTTACTCTCCCTGCTTCCTGTGAGTGACTTTGTAAACTACGTACCATAATGACCAGGTTCTCCGTGGTGGCCCCGAGTGCCTCCAGAGACTCCACTTCATCCGTCGGTCTCTTGTAGTGGAACGCCGTTCCTGCAATGTCGAACTTGCGAGGCCAGTCGATGGTCCATGCGCCGTTGATGTAATAATCGTTTCCCTCGGATTTTAAAGCTGTGTGAGAGTAAAAGACGGCAGGTTAATCCACCGAGACAGACAGTTCCGAGACGCTGGTTCTCCAACCGAGTCTGTGGTTTTTACACTTCACACTGTATGACTCTGATTGGCTGTGGTGAGATCCAGCACAGAAACCCTGAAAGATGATGGTTTTAAACTGATCTCTGTACAAACCCACAGTGAGCAATATACCTGACGGGAAAAATGATGCATTTCTTTCTACAAATTTATCCAGCAATGACAAACTGACCCTCTTTATTTAGCCGCCTGTCTCTAATTTCACATAAAATAAACACCTGAAGAACTGAACAGCAACAATATTCCAGTCCAGAAGTTACATCAGTATTTACACTGGGAAAGTTCCTGGTATTCAGAGTCGGGTTATGCAGCTACTTACGTTCTGAGCTCCACATTCAGTTTATTAAAATCACCTGCATGTAGTGTTTGTGTTGTGAAGGATAATCTGACCGAGCTTTAACGAAACTTTAACTTTAATCATCATTTTATCCATAACATATTCCCTCCTCCAGATAAGCCGTGTCCCTGATTAAGATGAACGATGAATTCTGTAGTATTTATATATTTAAAATTGTCCTTGAATGATGTACTATAGTGAGTTTGAATGTATTTGCAGCCAGAACATAAATTTCAGCGTGACATGTTGTGGTTATATTAAACTGCCAGACGGCGGCGGTGGACTTCATTCGAGCCGAGATCACGCAAGAAACATGCGCTTAAGTTCAAGATCAGAACGGAGCGTAACTGAGACACACCTCTGACAAACTCCGCCCCCGTCTGCGTAACTCTCACATAACTTCTGAATAGCACTGAGGTCTGCAGTAATGTCTGAGGTGCGAGTACCGGTGTGTGTGATTTCAGTATTAGATCTCCAGCCGGACAGCAGGATGGCAGCGTTACACTGCACTGCACTACTTCCTTCAAAAGAGATGAAGAAAGCATGACAGAGAGTGAGGGAAAAAAAGATGCTCAGGTGAAGGTCTGGAACAAATCCCCCCTAGTAGTGTTCCAGCAGCGTCGTCAAAGCAGTAGTCCTGTCTCCAGGAACAAAACACATCTCCAGATATTCACTCCTGTCCTGATTAAGACGGAGCTAAATTGCAGACGAGCGTTCCAGAAGTTCCCCGCTCTCATCTGTATTAGGACTCACTTTGGTTCCGTGCCTGTCACTCCATTTAAAAAGAAGATCTTTTTTAGTTACGATAGTTTTACAACCTCTCAGTGCTGACGCAAGCAAAACTGGAAGAACAGGAGAACGCACTTTAACTGATCAGTGCTGCTGGACTGGAATATGACAGATAGAACAGTTGGAGATGTGCTATAGTCATATTTCACCTGCAACTTTATTGCAGAATGTTACACTGCTCCTTTACAACACCTTTAACTTTATTTTTTATAATGAAATGATTTGAGGATCATTAATTTAAGTACACAGAGTGGACAAAGTATGAAAACGATCACTGCAAATGTTTTGCCTGTTATTTTAAGAAACCAGAACAGCTTTAGAACACGAGTTAGTGTTAAACTAATGACAGACAGGAAGTGTTATTGCATCATTAAATACAACAGCCAATCAGGTTCCAATATGCAGATGACAGCAAAGTCGATGAAACTTCTGACTGGGGAAGGAAGCAGTCATGTACTTTTATAGAAAACCGTTAGATGGTTAACGGTTCAAGCTTTACAGAGAGGTTCTACATTTCTGAAAGGGTAAACAAATAGTTTTTACATGGAACCTTTACAGAACCCCTAGAGAGATGAACTGAAGAACACTGTAAGATGCTAGATGGAGAGTTCCTGAAAGAGTTCCTCTAAGTGTTCTATGCTAGAGGTATAATGGGTTCTAGTGTAATACTCAGACATTTAACGGTTCTGTTCTCTGTTGTAGGTTTTTACTTTGAACCCTTAAAAGTTCAGAGGGACATATCAAGGAACAATTAAGAACAAATCAAAGAACGGTTCTACTTTCCAAAAAACAGGTCTACTTGGAACCTTTTCTGAAACAGAAACCATTTTGTAGAGACAAACCGAGGAGATCTTTGGTAATGTAAACTCTTGGGAAGAAAGGGGTTCTGTACGGATGGTTAAGGGGTATAGTGGGTACTAGTGTCCTGCTTGGATGGTTCTGTCCTATTTGGATGAATAAGAGTAATGAATAAGGGTTCCATTAGCGGGACAAAACTGAAGAACCCTTTAGTATGCGATCCTGTTATTTCTAAGCATATATAAAGGCTCTAAGGTTATTTGAATGTATACCGGTTCTACTTGGAAATGTTTCTGAAAGAGAAACCATAGAACCTTTAAGGAAACCCTAGATCTAAAAACTGAAGCACTCCTTGCTAGTATACACTCTTGGGGGGAAAAAAGGGTTCCTCAAGAGAAGGGTAAGAGGTTTTGTGGGTACTAGTGTACTACTTTAGATATTAGAGGGTTCTCTGTTGTAGTGTGTTCTATATAAAACCCTGAAGGGTTCACCTTGGACAAACTGAAGGACTCTTTTGGATACCAGACACAAGATTATAAAATGAGTTTTGTTTGAATGGGTAAAGGTTCTAACTTCTAAAAAAAAAAAAAAAAAAGGGTTCTACTTGAAACTTTTTCTGAAAGAGAAAAATCCTCCCAAAATGAGGATCTTTCAGTTATTTTAGATGAAACTGGTCATCATTAGATCTTCCTGCACTGCAGTGCTGATGTCAGGCCACACGGACAGACCGTGCTGTTTGTTAGCCGTAAGCATTAATGTCCAGAACTTGTGTTTAAACCACATCTTACACATTCTCTAATAAACCTCAGTGTCTGTACAGACGAGTGCACTCTGTCCCAACCCCGACGTCACCCGCACACAGAACCAAACCCAACAATCTGTCAGACACTTGGCCGGATTAATGTTTGTCCTCCAAACAGCTTAATTGGACGCCGAGTCGATTGTTTTAATTAGAGACCCGGCTGTGGAAGTGAAAGACTCTATTCATCCATGAGCCATGAGAAAGAGAAGAGACGCTGTCTGTCACAGAAATTTACATTTACACCTGCAGGATACGTGCCAAGAGGACTGCACGACTGCCAGCGCGTGAGTGTGTGTGTGTGTGTGTGAGTGTGTGTGTGTGTGTGTGTACACCATTTCACAGAACCCTCTGTTCCTCACTTAAATGCCGAACTGCGTCTGAGGAAATGACATCTCCACACAGTGATGTTGTGCTCATGACCAGCACTTAAAGAAGCCAACAGAACACTCACCGATGTAGTTCTTCGACATGGCCACCTCCTGGATCTCGATGTGGACGGAACCTTTAGGAATCTGGACAACTTCCATATATCCTGGAAAAGGAAAAGTCTGTATCATTATTAAAGTTATATATAATACAGGAAATGATTAAATGCAGTAAAAAGTTACAGTGAAATGCTGAGAGACGGTGATGTTAACGGTCCCACACTCTACCCAACATCCTGAAGGGTTCTCCTAGAAGGACAAACTGAAGAACCCTTTAGCATAACAGGTTGATCTTTTATTTCTCAGATCATATAGCGTCTAAGCTGTCAATGGATAAAGTTCTAGCTACAGAAAAGGAGCTCTACGTGGAATCTTTTCTGATGGAAGGAAAACTAAAGAACCCTCTGAGAACCTTCTTTACACTCTTAGAAGAAAAGGGCTCTGCATGAGTTGTTGAATGTTGTTTGCCAATAAATATTTTTGTATTTTTGTTTATGTATTAAAAATGTCACATCATATTTGTTTATCTGTTTACAGTTACATTTAATGTTGGTGAAACAAGTTAGCTCCTGCTGTCACTTACGTTATAGCAGCTATAAACACTCGTTCCCTCACTCCTTCTCTTTATTCTCTCTCTCCAAGTTAATAAGACAAAAAAATAAACGCAGCTTGTTCCGCATGTTAGCGAGAAACCGCAAAGAAGCGTAAACTTCCGAAAACTTACAGTTACAGCTTCACCTCTGACTGTTACAAAGCGCTGACACTGGAGACTCCTTCCCTAACTGTTAAATAAACACATTTCTCCATACAGAAAATGTTAAACACAGGTTTTTTTAATCTGTTTATTATAAGTGGAGCCTCCGCTGTACACGTCAGTGTGAATGAGCTGTTGCTATAGAAACGGTAACGTATCAGAACGAGCGCATTAATATAAACCTGCGCTACTGTCAGCTGCTGTTATAGAAAACTAATCAACACCTTCTGACCAATCAGAGCGCAGGATTCAGCAGCACTGTGGAGTAAAGATGAATACCTTGGCTATGATATAATGTTCTAGAAAGCGACTTTTCTTTATTGTAAATATGGAGAGAGATGAAACAGAGGGAATGAGTTCAGTCACTGAAGGCAAAATCCATAATAAGAGAAGGATGTACGGCCGGAGAAGCCCTCTCTCCCCTCTCAAAGGTTTCAGACGATTTACTAGCTATACCTTAAAAGGAGAAAATGTTCTCGTGCTATAGAGATGGCTCTTGGACTCTGATCCACATCATCAAGTGAGCGATATTAGACGCTTTATTCATTCCCTCAGTGCATGATGCAATTAATACTCATGTATATTGTGTTACTGCTTCTATTTTGACAACTTGCTTCTTAACCAAAAACATAAGCTTTATCACTGGGTGACAGCACATACAAAAAAAAAAAAAAAAACATGAAAAATGTAGAGTTTGGCGAGTGTGCTGCTCTGGCCGCGTGTCAGCAGTCAGTGCCAAAAAAACAGCGCTGACTTGTGCACTCTGCGCTCGCTTCAGCAGGGACGTCTGCTGCGGAAAGCGATTAAAAACTTGTCGCGTTTGGCAGGAGCGTGGAGCGCTCGGTCTGAGGGGGATCGGAGGAGTGCTCTCTCTCTCTTTCTCTCTCTCTCTTTACTCCTTTCATTCCACATCCTCGCTCAGAGGAGATTTCCACGCATGGCCGGTTTCTGCATGCTGTATTTTTCAGACTAAACGGCCTTATAGGGGCTGCCTGAAACAGAGCGGCGGTCCTGAGCTCCAGCCAGCGCACCGTACTAATCTGCCTTATAACTCACTGCTTGGAAATGGTTATGACATCACGTGTGTGCTCGGGGAGAAGAGTTAGTCTTGGCTAATCAGTGCCGTTTGGCTATTTTTGTTCTTGTGATGGTTTCCTGAAGGCTGGTGCTTGGTGAACACTGACCTCCTCTGGGTAGCGAGTCATTGAACAGGCCTTTAATGGTCTCACATGTGCTGCCGTCTCCTCCACACACACGGCATATGTCCTCTCTGGCGTCCGAGCCCAGGATGTTGTCACAGCCCACATGCTGGAAACACACACACACACACACACACACACACACACACACACACACACACACAGAGATGCTGTCAGAACATTCTGAGTGCTGAACAAACACAAACGGTGAAGTGTTCTCTGCTGGGTAAAATACTCAGCAACAGCAGCATGAGAGATGTAAAGTTAGCATTAAAGATCACAAAAGTAATTCCAGAAGACGTCTATTAAAAAAAAAACTTTAAGGAGACACTGTTCTTTCCTTTTCACACTGTTCTGAAGATTTATTCCTTTTTCTGTGGAACGCTACCACAAAGGGAACCTCCAGTGTGAGCACTAACAGGTTCTCGGTTTCTCTCTGGATGCTCCTGCTGCTTTAAATCCTCCCACTGTAATTTTTGCTGGCTTTCTTCGCCACATAAATGCGCCTGTTCTCCAGACTGATGTTTCATGGAGCACAGCTTGCTTCCATCCTCCGTATTAAATGACACCGGGTGCGTGTGTGCATCACTTTTCCAAATATGTGTATGTGGAGTGGCCACAAACACGCACCGACACCGGATTCTGTTCTTCTTGTCAGCTCATTCTTAACAATTTCCTAATATGCACAAAAAAACCTCCACAGCGCTGCCAGTTCATTTTATTAAACAAATAATATTGTAAGTGATTTGTGTATCCTGTTAAATTTGGCATGTCTGGCTAACAAAACATCCAACAATACAATCAGAACCAGAAGCGTCCTGTTCAGAGAAGAACCTCACCGCCTCCTTTAGTTCTATAAAAATCAACTTTCTGAAGGTTTCATGCTGCTGCAGTTGCTTCAGAGAGTGTTAGGTTCTGGGTAACTGCACTGTTTCTCCACCTTCACAACTCTGAGCTTTGGACACCAGTACAGGGTAAAGACGCTTTATCAGGCATCAGGAGTGCAAACTGGTCACACAGAGAAAAGTGCGAGTAAATATATATCATCATTACGAAATAACCGATTTGGATGCATTTCTTTGTTTAAACATGAGCCTGTACATTACAACAGAACTCAAATCATCTTCATCTTTTAACCACATTCTCTTATCCAAGCAAACACTACAAATCTTCGGTTGTCAACCGTAAGGAGAGAGGACTGAACAAACATTACCACAAGCAGCATTTCGTTTAAAGAAAGCAGTGTAGAAAGCTAGCAATCACAGACAGACCCAACAACCAACAACCAACAGCAAACAGATGGTGACTTAAGCCCAGAAGTTACAGCAGTGTTTACGTGAGGAAAGTTCCTGGTGTTCAGAGTCGGGTTACGCAGCTTTTTATCCAATGGAATAAAATCACCTTTGTGTAGTTCACGCCTTCGAGATTTGTTTTGCCAGATTTTTCTTGAGTAGAAGAGACAGACGGGGTATTTCAGTAGCGTCTAGACCATCACCTTTAAAGACAAACGCTCACCTTTAAACCCGAAAAAAAAAGGATACTCTGTGGGTAAAAAAACTTTTGCGTACTTTAAAGGGATGATATTATTAATTAATGAATAGTGTCATATTTATATAATTAAATGGGCCTTGAATGGCATCATGCAAGAAAAAAGCGTTGAAGTTCATTTTGAGAACTGAGACACACGTAACTGACTCCGCCCACGCGTACGTAACTCTCATGTAACCTCTGAACAGCGCTTACGTCTGTAGTTCCGTCTGAGCTCTGAATACTCGAGTGTACTGACTGAATCCTGACGGGTTTTTAGACTCGTTCCATTTCTGTCTATTGTCATGGCTCCTTCTACAGTATCATTTAATACCTTTTACTGAAGGAAGGATACATTCTCTCGAGATTTCTTTCTTTCTCTCTTTCACAGAGGGTGGAGATGAAGATTGCTGATCTGCGTATGCTGCAGCAGCGTCTCACCTTGCACTCTCCGTTGATGCAGATGTCCAGAGAATCAGCTTGGCACCGTGTACCGTCGATGACTGCAGGAGAACGTTCTGTGTAGAAGTTATAGCCCTCGGCCAGGCAGTTGAGCGCACAGGGCTTCACGCCACCTGCAGGACAAACGCACACTGCTGTCAAGCCCTGTTTCATCAGATAAACTGCTGCTCTTCTTGGAAAACGACTCACACACTCGTGTACGGCTTTGCAATTATCTCAGACCTGAACGCTTGGGGTTTTTTTTTTTCTTCCTTTGCCTTTATTGATGTTAGCAGCCAGGTCAGAGAGAAGCATTACTCATAGCGGGACGTGAAAGTTCATTCTGACATCATAATTATAGCGATATGAGGAGAGATGAACAGATCGGCCAAACAGACAGACAGCAGTTATCTCACTCGCTTTACGAGCACGTTGCTGAATTAAACGCTTTCTCCGAGCCAAACAATTGGTAATTGGTGTGCTGCTTATTACAGGGGAAAGGGCGATAAGGGGACGACTGAAGGGGCTTTTCATAACCCAGCCTTGTCGGGTTTTTCACTCTGTATTGGCATCTCGCTCTTCTATTTCTGAGCAGGATTGAAGCAGCAGATATCTACGCCTCCGCTTTTATTTTAGGTTCAGTGCATTGGGCTTGTCTATGCTGTGGGTTATGACCGTGCTGGCGGCAGCAAAGTGTTCCAACATCCTGAGACTGAACTGAGAGCTGAACGCAAACACACACACACACACACACACACACACACCTTAACGATATGGCGCTCTGGAATCTTTGGAATTTGCACACCATCAAAAAGGCGCTCACTTTGTTGCTGGTACACAGAATACACACAAAGCTCTGTGTGTGTGTGTGTGTGTGTGTGTGTGTGTGTGTGTGTGTGTGTATTCTGTGAGCACTGACTCTTTAGCGCTTCATGAGAAAGGTTTCTTCCTCATGTCCTCTCGGGGAGTTTTTCCTCACCGCTCTCACCTCTGGCTTGTTCATCAGAGATAAATCTACATGTGGATTTCCGTAAAGCTGCTTTGTGATGATGATTATTTTTAAATGTTATATAAATAAAATATTATGAATTGAGTTTAACATTTCAAGTGATTCCTATCCCTGCAGTCTACAACCATTACCCATGAGTCCTTGTTTTTATATTCGTATCAGAACGTACCTCCTGTGTAAGGCTTCCAGCTGTAATATTTCCCACGGAATGGCATGCTGTCGAAGTCGGCACACTGCTTCTCGCGAAAGTCTTGCGACCCTGCTGGACAAGGCTACGAAACACAAACCATACTTTATTACAGAGTAACAAGATGGAAAGTCAAAAGTTCAACTCTGACATCTTTTCTAACTTTACAGCCAAAAGTATGTGCACCCCTGACCATCACACCCATATGTGCTTCTTCTCCAAACTGTTTCCACAAAGTCTGAAGCACACAGTTGTACAGAGCGTCTCTGTGTGCTGTAGCTTTACAGTTTCCCTTCACTGGAACTC
>CM074990.1:22908410-22925023 GCA_037576825.1 Pangasius krempfi
ACACAAATCCCCACAGCCTCGCTCCAACATCTAGTGGAAAGCTTCCCAGAAGAGTGGAGCTCATTATAACAGCAAAGTTTAATTTTAAAACAGATTAAGGAAAAGTTTTCCATCCATTGTTAATACCAGCAGACTCCTTTCTGACAGGCTTGTTAGTCAATACAAGGATTGTGCTGGTTTTTTTTAAATGTAAAAGCACTGCTGTTTGTCGAACATCAAAAGTGTGTCAATGATTTGAGACGGAGCATCAGATTCCACTCAAGGATGACACTGACAGAGCTGAAGGTCCGAGAAACAGAGCCGTGTTCTCGGAAAAGTTATGCTACAGTTACAGCGAGTAATGAGGTTAGACCTGGTGTTGGGCATAAGGAGGTAATTTAAGAATATTGCATGGCACGCAAGTCAGTCACCTTCGGAAAATAACTGTAGATCAGCACAGACAAAAATATTTCCAACCCTTTTTATGTAAAAACCAGTGCTTCCTTCATAGACACTCATGTTCTGTTCATGAGCAAAGTAATTGTGAGAAGGTTAGATACGGAAAAATCGATTAAACACACAGCGACATTTTCACGAGGGCAATTTTCCAGACTGACTCCACTGAGTTGAATTGATTTCAGAGTGTCTCATATAACTAATCCCACATCTACAACAGGTTTTATATATATAAATAATAATCAATAAGAACAATATGAAGACATGTCCTTTAGTAACCTTCTGATCTTATCATTTGTGTTCAGCTCCAATTTAACACCAGAAATAAATCTTCAGGAGATCAGAGTTTGCAGTTTCCAGAACTCCAGAAGACCCTGCAGTGTAGGTTTTGGGTTGTCGTGACCATCAGGGCAGTGTGTTCTCCTCCTCGAGGAAAAAACACTCGGACAGTCTGACCTGCAGTGATTGGACCGAGCTCAGATGAATAACCTTTTCTCTTCTCTGAAAAGTCCTGGTTCTGTCCAGTTTGCCTCAGATTTGGGGCTCCTGTTTCTTTTCCTCAGGAGCTGATCTCCTTAAACAGGGTGACGTGTGAGGCTGACGCTTCCACAAGAACCAAGAGGAACCACAAACCTCCATGTGCAGATGAAGTGCAGATGTGGCTCTGAGATCATGTGGCCAAAACCAAAAAAAACACTCAACACAGTCATTTCTGCGAGAGATCTGTATGAGAACAATAGGCAATTGAGTGTCTTCTTCTTCTTCTTCTTCTTCTTCTTCTTCTTTCAGAGCCAGAATTTGTAGTTTCTGCAGCTCTGAATAAACGCTGCAGCAGTGAATAGTTTTAATTCATCATTACCTGGTAAAATCATCAACGTGAGGAACAAATCAGCCTCTTATTCACATCTACTGCTAAACAGGTTTTATTATTTAATATCGGTTTTTACGCTCCAGTTGTTTAATATTAATAGTACTATGCTGACACTGGACTCTCCTGCCATAAATGTTAAATAAACATCTCATATCAATGATTTTTAAAAAAGGAGCTGTTACTATAGAAACGATAACGTACGCATTAATATAAACCTGCGCTACTGTCAGAGCTGCTGTTATAGAAACCTAATCAACACCTTCTGACCGATCAGACTGTTGTGAGTGATGGTGAGCTGTGCTGTAGTGATGATGATGATGATGATGATGATGATGATGATGATGATCTCCTCCCCTGACTCTTACTTTGCCTACTTACGCTGGACTGTCACAGTGACGCATGGACGAGGACACTCCACCGCCGCACGTCCGGCTGCACTCGCCCCACTGCGTCCACGGCCCCCAGCCTCCGTCCACGCTGTGCGGCCACGTCCCGAACGCCACACACTCGCCCTGATAACACCACTGACACACACACACACACACACACACACACACATGCAGCAGTAAATTATACAAATCAGTGAGATCGAGGTCACTTTCTCACACACACACACACACACACACAGTGTTTAGTGAGTTTGAACAGAACCCTGGTGTGTTCTCCTTCTCGGTGCGGTTCTTTAAGCAGGCTTGTTCACGTTTTTCATCGCTGTATTTCTGTTTTACGAGGTCGTTTTCAGCCCTACACTCACCTCAGACAGAGTGGTGTGTTTTGTTTTGTTTTTGCTTTTTGCTTCGTTTAATTACGTGTGGTGCGAAACCAAACCAAAAGAATCAATTTCTCTTGGATTTTGACTCACAAACCGACTCGGACAAACTGAAGAATATTTGTAAAGGTGTCATAAATACTTCTGTACTGTCCCTCTATCATTATTAGCATCACACTGTACAGCAGAACAATCTCTATTATCTCTGCTTGTTGATTATTGATGTTAGTTATCTGGCTGAACTTTTTTTTAAGTCAGGACTTAAACTAATGAAATCCACCTGCTGTTTTTAATCTAATCCTCAGCCACACTGTGTTTAGACATGGACTAGAGGTTCTCAGCACAGTGAGCCTGAACAGAATCCCGTTTCTCCAACACGTCTGCGTTAATCCAGCTTTTGTGTTCAGGAGAACGAGGGGACAAACGCTGGGGCACAACTGTGTCAGTGGGTTAAGTTCTCACTTTATCTCCATCTCTCTCTCTCTCTCACTCTGTCTGTCTCTGTTGATCTCACAGACTGGAGAAGAAACGTAGTGAGAAAGGAAGCTGTATCTTTAGTGACTAGCGTCTCAGATCAGGACTTTATAAAGAGGATTAGCACTGAGAGAAGAGAGAAAGAGAGAGAGAAAGAGAGAGAGAAAGAGAGAGAGAGAGAGAGAGAGAGAGAGAGAGAGAGACAGGTACGGCACGCCGTCAGCCAGACCTGGCTTCTCTCAGATTGTGCGTTTTTAAAAAAGAAATGATTTTGGCACAGTTTCTCAAAAGGTCAAATCATTTTAACTGGTAAGGAGAGAGAGAGTGTTCAATGTGATGCTCACTCGACCACTGTCGATCATGATGATCTTTGTGCTTTGGAGAAACTCAGAAGAACATCCATGAACAAGAACGCAGTGAAGTGTGTGTGCTTCCCAGTTTTCAGAAGCTGATGATGCGTGAATTCTTCCTAAACTATAAATAATCTCTACAGTCAATTTTAAATAAGAAGTCAGACAGTAGTCTTGTAGTTTCTTTAAATGCGTAGTTTAGCAGGAAGCGGCGTTAAACTAGCGGTCCGTCTTCCCCTCCCCTCGTGGTTCGTCCCGGACCACGCCCCTACGTCACATTACACGCTTAGGCAGAAATGGCTGATCTTCATATTCCTTTGATGCCAATGTGTCCAGAGCCAGACATAAGTACATACACTCGCTGGAAAAATAACAGCGGCTCGACCCGGGCGCTCCGCTTGTCCAGGACGATGTGGTGAATAGCTCCAGTGGGATAACGGTAACGAAGGACGACAGCCCATGGCCCTCTCTCATTCTTCCCCTTTAGCCATCGACAATGCTGGCCGTAATCTTTATCAAAACTGTCTCTCCAACCTGAGCTCGTTCCCACTGCCCGGGATATTTCTACCTGACCCTTACAGCACAACATTCCCACTAGCTCGGAATATCAGGGACAATCTACACTCCAAACTCTAATGTTGGAAGTAAGTTAGTATCAGAAAAGACCAGGAAGATTTATTTTAACCAATCGATCAATTATTTTAAATTTATTTTACTCGTGCATGAATGTTCGGAAGAGGAAGCAACAAGATCATGCATTCAAACACTACAAAATTTAGATTCTAAGGTAAAAACGGCATAAGAATGTACAAAAAAAGTAATGGCCCCCTTCTGGCTGCTCGTACACCATATTCCTGGATGCTCTTTGCATTATATCAAGTTCCTACTCGCAAAACAGACTCCCAACATCCAATCAGCATCCGGTCTCAAACAGTCAGTTTACAGAAGCTCCGCCTCCTGTGCTCAGGTTCACATTTAGGGGTGTGGCTTAAACTACAGAACTACAGAAGGGCTGGGCGAGGATTTGGTCGTGCTGCGATTCATGCTTTCGTAACATCTCGTTTAGATTATTGCAGTTCGCTTTATCATGGTGTCTCTCAGTCTTCCCTTTCCCGTTTACAGCTGGTGCAGAACATCTTCTTCTTCTGTGCAGAACAGACTTCTCACAGGGACTCGCAAGTCCCAGCCTGTTACTCCTATTTTACCTGTTAAACACAGAACCGGTTTTAAAATTCTACTGTATGTTTACATGTTTGCTCCATCCGTATGCTCCCTCCAGATCCAGACACGAGGCGATCGCGCCTTTGTGATCGCCGGTCCGAAACTCTGGAACAGTCCACCTCTCCATTTCAGATCAGCTCCTTCTCTTTCAGTTCTCAAGTCGCTCTGAAGACATATTTATTCTCTCTGGCCTTCAGTATTCCATGAACACTGGTTTGATCGCTGTTCTACTGCTGTATTTGCTTTACTCTGTGGTCTGTTTTGTTTTTTTTGTAGTTTTATTTTTTGTATTTGTTTTTTGTACAGCACTTTGGCCAACCTTGGTTGTTTTTAAAAAGGCTTTATAAATAAACACTGATCAAACGCATCCGAACAGAAACTCATCAGGTTTAAGGAATAAAACACAGCAGGATGTGCAGTTATAGGAAAATAATCAGCGATGTGGTGGTGAGATGAAGCTGAGTTTCTTTTATACTCCTGAATTGTATTATTTTTCTAATAACAGCACGTCCCCAAGTGTTTTATTCCTCTTACAGCACAACAATTCCGATTACAATATTTTATTTATTAAAGAACAACACGTCATCCTTTTTATCCGTTTATAGTTACATTTAACGTTCATGAAACAAGTTAGCTCCTGTTTTTCACTTACGTTATAGCAGCTATAATCAGTCGTTCCCTCACCAGCGTCTCTTTATTCTCTCTCTTCAAGTTAATAAGTGAAATAATCGCAGCTTGTTCCGCATGTTACTGAGAAACCGCAAAGAAGAAGCGTAAACTCCTCTGTCCTGAAGACGTCGGAGAACTTAAAGCTCCAGCTTCACCTCTGACTGTTATAAAGTGTATTAAAGAGTTAAGTGAGTGATGATGTTGCTGTGAGGATGTTAAACTTACCCCTTTCTCAATGCTGCCGGTTTGGCACAGCGTTCCTTCTGCGGCTGGAATACTGTTAGTGACACAGCGGTTACTTTTGCTAAGGCACCAGAGCTCTCTACACACTTCCTAGGAAAGAAGGCAAAAGCAAGTTGGTCAGAATATATCAACTCAGAGAATGCTGGAGTGTTGTTCCAGTTTTAGCCTCGACATTTCTTCAATAGATGCGTGCTTTTGTGGTCTAAACAGTGGAACTGCAGTCTAAACTCCAGACACGATAAATGAAAGCACTACACACATCCAGGAGCAGGAAGACATACGGTAACAAAAACCTATTTATCTCCTCCTGAATGTACACTGATATTGTGAAAATGTATTTTCTTTCTCTGTGATGCAGCCTCCTATCCTGATTTAGGATAAGACCCAGGAGAGCGCTTAAGCAGGAGTCCCACCTCTTCGAGAGTCCACGCTGTTGGTTGGTGTTTTTCTGCATTTCTCCTTCTCTAACGCTCTTAATATTACCCCACGGTTTGTGACGTACCGTCCCGGCGCCGGCGTGCTCTTGTGCGTGTTTTCAAATCACTTCTGCAGTTTAGTGTGCACCAAAATCACTGTTTTGTGTGGACAGGAATTTTATTAAAAACGCAAGTATTTTCAAAATACATGTAAAATGTCTCTGTACATGTGACCAGGGCCTCGGTCTTAGCCTTTATAAACACACAAGTCTTAAAAATTCACTTCAGGGCCACTGAACTCCACAGTGGCTTCTTGCATGAATAAAGAGGAAACGTGTCCACGCGTTACAAGGCCGAGCCCTGCACAACCTCGTGTAGGATTTCCCCTTTAACGAGCACTCGGCCCTTTTTAAAGCCTCGACTTCAAAGGATTTACAGGACAAGCGTGTATGACGAAGGAGCAGCCCTCGTGAAAAAGACTTACGGTATAGAGTTCGAGCTCTGACCTCTCTGAGTCACTGAGTCAGAGACGTGACTCGCTCGGCCTATCCAGATGAAATAAAGCAGCAAACGTGCTCTCCCTCACGTTACAACTGCTGCATCTCCACGTCTGGTTTTAATAAACCTGCAAGAGGAAAACACCGTGTGCCGATTAGGATGTCCGTCTACTGCAAGTTTTATTGCCTTGCATGATCACCTGGAGTGGAGAGGAGGATGCAGATCTCTCCAGGTTCCTCCTACAGGGCCATGTTTTCTCTGAAGATCCTACAAACTTGAACATGGTTTGATGTTAGCATTTTATGAAACTTTGTGATCTTAAGCTGGTCTTCGAGACTGACAAGATGGGAACAGATGTACATTTCTGCAGGTTTTTAATATCCAGGTTTAAGTAAATAAAAACGCTCTTCTATCAGACAGATATGGTGTTTCACTACCTATAGGAAGTATTTTTTCAGAGCTGTGCACGTTATTAATACGCATTTTCATGCTTATTGTCTTTTCAAGTGAGCCAGCCGACTGTATAAAAGCTAAATCAATAATCAAGTTGAAAATTGAAGGGTAAATAAATATGGTGCTTGTTTATAATTTCTTTTTTAACGGCTTTTAAACTGTGACTCTACAGGAGGATTTACATTTTATTCCCAAGAAAGCTATGGGTCTCTGCAACAGGACACAGTTTAGACTAAGTCTTTACACCAAGTAATTCCTAAATCATTAAGCACTTTGCAAGTTGTGATCTTTTATGTTGCAGGCGAAATCACATAACCTGAGCAGATTAAAGACCAAACTCTGATCCATTGTATCACGTCAAATTTGTTCCTGATGTAAAAATAATAACTGGGATGATTTTACAAGCTGTTCCTCTGGCAGTGAGAACTCATTTTACCGTCCAAAGCCAAAACCTTGAGCATTACAAGGTTTGTAATCATTAGCATTAGCAGTTTAGCTCCTGAGTTTCTTCCTGAGACCGCTGGCTAAATCCATGGTTTGTTTCGCCTTTTTTTTAAACCAATAACCTTTAAAACCCCTTGGAATGTTCACGCTGTGTTTTGATGGCAGTCATGTAAAAATAACTCGAGTTGCTCGGCTTGTTGCACTCAAACACGCAACTCCTCCGCCGTCACTCCGGCTCTCGCTTCCAGACCAGAATTGATTTTCACTGATTTCTGACCCGTCTCTCGAGAAGGGCTTGAGATGAGGCCTCATCGCCTGGTTGGTTGAAAAAAAGGCTAAACCTGAGCCAAAAGCATGACATCTACATCCGCCCGTGTTCCCAAATAAACACTGGACGTAACATTGAGCATCTCGATGACCTGATGACCGCTGCATCATTCATCTGTCTTCCTTAATCAGCCCATTAGCTCTGTGGCCGTGTAACTGCTGCACAACGCTGGCCAACAGGCTGCAGTCCAAACCACCGGGACGCAGACAGATCGACCTGAAGCCACCGTTGCCAAATCCAAATGACTAAATGCAGCGGGAGAGCGTTCAACACAGCGACTCCCTCTCGAGCTGTCCGCGCTCACTGCTGTGGCTCTCCTGAACGAAGACTTCGGCAAAATGCCCTCGCTGGGGCAAAAACCGCAGCATCCATCTCGACCATGCGTGCTGCCGGTCATTAGCGTCCGGCAGCGTCTTTGCATTTAGAGCGGTCTTCCAGTCGATTCCGCAAAAACGGGTATTAGCCTTTCTCTAATGGCATTTTAAATCCAAATCGATGTGGCTGAAATTCTCTAAAGGATTATTTATGGCTAGTGCTTTAAAACACTATTAATTTTATTATTTATTCATTGTTGTTCTAACATCTTTTACCATTTATTATTATTATTATTATTATTATTATTATTATTAGTATTAAATATTTTGGGACGCTAACAATCCAGGATCTCATTTCCTCTCCTGTACATCATCCTTTTTTTTAAGCATCTTCGTAGTAATCACTGACTTTTTGTTTTGAAAACTGCCACCAAAGTGACAAAAATAGTTTTAAATAAATTTGTAATTTAACATTCTGTGAATAAGTTAGAATAAGTTAGAATAAGTTAGAATAAGTTGGCTCTGTTGATGCTGAGTGTGTATTTTACGTTAGCGTGCCTGACTGTAGGTCAGTCAGTGTCACACATAGCCTCTGGGTCACTTCTGACCTCAGATCTGCATGAACGATTTGTGAAACAGCCGTGAATTTAATGGTTAAACAGACGTCTGGCTAAAACAGATGAGATTGTCAGAATTCACTAACACTACACGCTGTAATAAAACCGAGCCAAGAAAACACTGGCTCTCGTCCTTCCAACGACCGTCTCTTATTCTGATCACAGTTAAGAGAAAAATTACAGGGTTCTCTTTCTGGCATCTGCACTTAGACATTTCTCTCAATGAACAAAATAACTGTAATCTCTTGTAATTTAATTTCTGGTTCAGCCGTTTATGGACCGCCATACATCCATACGAGGCATTATTATTATTATTATTATTATTATTATTATTATTATTATTACCACAGACTGTTATTCTATTTCATTTTAATAAAGAGGAAGATTAAGCAGGTCACAAACCTCAGTTCGGCTTCGTCTGAAAGATACGAGGAGAATGCGTTTGTAAGACACAGACACAGTCTGTTATAACGTCTCCTCTCCTGTAGATGAATAATCCTGAAAACTAATCGGAAGTGCTGGCTTCGAGGTTCCTCTCTCTTTACACACATCAGTATTCAGGACATCGGAAGAGACGCATCTTAATCAGAGACTTCGCTTATCTCGAGGAGTGAATTATTTATGGATAAAATGATGGATGAACGTAGAGTTTGTCTGTAAGCGCAGCAGACGAGCGCTCGGGTTAGATTATCCTTCACAGTTAATTCAGAATAGTGAGATAAATAAATCGACTATATCCTGCACACACATCATAATTTCATAACTGTCGGATCACAATATAAAAAAAATAAATTGTAAAATAACCGGATGCGCTGCATCAAGTGCTATTCTAGAAGCTGCTGGATAATGAGTGTGGAAGCCATTTTGTGAAATTAAACCAGTGATTAATTACAACTAGGACTATTCATGCAGCAATATACTGGTGATATATGAGACATAATGTTTTTATTTATTTTAACACTCACTTTTAACATCTTCTCCTTCATCATATTAGTGTTGAGTCATCATATTTTTCATCTGTAAATTCTCTCTTGCTTTTATTATGCTGTACTACATTCAATCTGACAGCAAAGAAAATCAAATAAAATGCTATTTCCTTCTTCAGTCTGCATTTTCTGTCCCTGATTTTCTTTTCGGTTTAAAGGTGAGTGTTTGTGGCTAATGGTTTGGTTTAATGCTATTAACCCCGTCTCTGACGCTGGTTCTGGAACAGTAGTGACTGAGTGATTCAGGTTCTAGCATACTGATCAGAACCACCAAACTGTCACTACTGGACCCCTGAGGTGAACTCTTAACCCTGTCTACTCCAGAGAACTGTATCATGGCTGAAACTGTGCTCTTTCTTTCTTTCTTTCTTTCTTTTGAACCTTTATAAAATTTAGAAAGCTGGAAGCATTAACTATCCAAAAACCCTTGAGGAACCATTTTTCCGAAGTGAAGGTTTGTCAAATTTCCAGAATTTCCTGAATTTTAAAGGTCATTAACTGTATCATGAAACAAAAAAATCATGAAATGTGATGTGATTAAAGAGGCTACAGTGGTGCATAAGATGGTGTGATGAAGCGGAGTTACTAATACCACCCCGAAGTTGATTATTTTCCTAAAACAGCACGTCCCCAAGTTGTTTTATTGGCCACCCATTAGCAAATTTTATTTATTAAATAGAATAAACACATCATACATTTATCCATTTAGGGTTACATTTAATGTTCATGAAACAAGTTAGTTCCTGTTCTCGCTTACGTTATAGCAGCTGTAAACAGTCGCTCCCTCATCAGCCGCTCTTTATTTTCTAAAAATAAGAAAAAAATAAATGCAGATTGTCGTGTTACTGAGAAACTGCAAAGAAGCGTAAACTCCTCTGTCCTGAAGACGTCGGAAAACTTACAGTTACAGCTTCCCCTCTGACTGTTACAGAGCGCTGACACTGGAGACTCCTTCCATACACGTTACATAAACATGTTTCTTCTTACAGAAAACTTCACCGTATCAATGATTTTTTAAATGCGTTTTTACCACCGTTTGAGTCCCTGTGAATGAGCTGTTGCTATAGAAACGATAACATGTTAAGACGAGCGCATTAATATAAACCTGCACAACTGTCAGAGCTGCTGTTTTAGAGAATTAATCAACACCTTCTGACCAATCAGAATCCAGAATTCAGCAGCGCTGTGGTGTAAAAATATACCTACTTTTCAAGTTCCAGACTTTCCACAGCAGTGCAAGACAGACTGCACCACACAGTCTTTTATATTTTATGGTAGAAGGAAGTAAAGTCCAGTCTCTTCTTCTACCAAATCAGCTAAGCAGATATGGAGCGCACTCCAGTACATCAGGCCGTTGTCTGCTCCATCATCTGCTCACAGTGAGATGATAACAGATCCAGACGTCCATGCAGAAGCGAAAATATGGTCAGCGTCTGGACTGTTTCGAGACCAATCTGAGTAACAGCTGTTCCAGAGAGGCACTGATACTTCTTAATGAACGTGATATACGTTTACAAGACTTTTACTCGAGCATCAGAGGAGACTTTTTCAGCTGTAGACCAGCCTGGGGAACACATCAGTGTCCTCCAGCCAGTCCCTTCTGGGTCAGTGGTAAAAATAATAACTTGTCGTTTGGCATCGCATCTCTTCCAAGAGCTTTAACCATCAGCCTGGTTCTCCGCAAACGGCTTTCTGAGTTATTCCTCATCATTAAAGACCTTTTATCCCAAATCAAACTTATACGAAGATCAGAAAGAGAACTGCCAAGCCATAATTTAAACTCCGCAGTAAATCTTCCTTTGAGCTTGAATGTTTTCATCATGTGCAACATTTCACTACGGTATCTTCTCTTTCAGATTTAATCCCAGGAACAAATATTTTATTTTGAAACGTCCTGTTTGTTTCCTGAACGTCATTACTGTAACTGCACTCGGCAGTCAGACAATCAATCCATTCACGTCACTGCTTTCCACGAGACGATTAATTAACATTGATGGAAGGAGTCTCCAGTGTCAGCGCTTTGTAACAGTCAGAGGTGAAGCTGTAACTTTAAGGTTTCCGACGTCTTCAGGACAGAGGAGTTTACGCTTCTTTGCGGTTTCTCAGTAACACGACAAGCTGCGTTTTGTTTTTTTTTGTCTTATTAACTTCAAGAGAGAGAATAAAGAGGCTGGTGAGGAAACAGCTGTTTATAGCTGCTATAACGTAAGCAACAACACGAACTCACTCGTTTCACCAACATTAAATGTACTCAAACGTACTCAAAACTCGACACTCACAGACGTTCCATGTAGTTAAAGGTAACTGTAAACAGATAAATAAAATACTGCGTTACCATTATCATGCTGAGGTTGATTATTTTCCTATAACACCATGCCCTCAAGTGTTTTATTCCTCTTACACCACAGGAAGTTAGCAGCGATGACTATTTTTAATTTATTAATGCATGACACGTCATACTTTTTATCCATTTGTAGTTACATCTAATGTTCTGGAATGTCCTGAAGTGATTTATTGCTCACTAACGAGACACATCAACATTAGGGATTATGATTATGATATGAACTCTGTACTCATAATTAAACATGAAAAACATCAGATATACCAAAGCAATTTATAAAAAGAATTTAGTCTAAAAGAATGATGTAAAAGGGAGTGGGCCAGTTTATCTGAGACGGAGACTCCCTCCTCTGTGAGAGTGAGAGTGCACTGCGTTCTTCTTACCCCATATTTGCACTGTCTGGAGGAGGCGCCGTACTGAAAGCGACACTGCTCGTCGGCATCGTACACCTGCCCCGGAGCCACGGTGGGGTACAGGAAGTCCCGCTTCAGGGGTTCATTGTCCAGACACGTTCCCCGACCTGAGCTGTCAAAAAAACAAAGCTACAATAGAATTGGCTCTTGGACAGCATTCACTATTCACACAGCGATGAAAACAATCATCTCCAAACACGCAAACACGAGAGAAATGTAAAACTAGAGCGTGAGAAATGTAAAGCTGAGCATACAGAATGACAGACAGCATCCTTAAAACCCAGACGTTTAGGCTTATATGGTGCTCTTGGCCTCACATGAAAGCCTTTGAAGCACCGGTGAAGTAAGGAGTGAAAGATAGGATGTAAGGGAAGAAAAAAGGCAGTCGTGTGTCCGTGTGTTTAGTCTGTTTAGTCAGAGAGAAATATGGATGCTCTGAAGAACCACTCACAGGGGGTGGAACTGCTGCGTCTGCTATTCAGAGACACGTAAGAAGAAAATGAAGCGTGGACGAGGCGAAGGCCACGAACCAGATGTTTTATTAGGATCTGATTATTCTTAAGCTTGACGATGAACATCGAGGAATTTGTGGGCAAACACTAACAGTTATTAGGAAGGGAGTAGTGAAGTCTCTTTCTGCCAATCTGTTAAACCATAAATAAAGCTCACCTTTACAGTAACACCAACACAGACAAGGTGGAAAACTATGATCCGGCTGGAGGGAATCCGAGCGGTGAAACACGACAGCAACAAACAACACAAGCTCAGGAATCTGGTTTCTGCTTGACGTGCCAGAGGAAGCGTCGGCTGAAACAGGGATCTTTGGCTTCCCACTAGAATATTGGAAGGCTAATCTAATTCAAAACTAAACCAAATATATCGGAAAGGAAAGGAAAGAAACACACACGTTTTCTGCCCAGGGCGATGGGGGAACGACCGACGCCGTATTCAGTTACATCCCTTCCTCTTTTTTTCCGTGTTGTTTGGTGGAATAATCCTTTACTTTGGCTTCCATGCGATCCCCTCTGCTGGGAGAAACACAATCCTGGCTTGAGCCCCCTCGGATTCTTAACGTACCAACACAGACCTCTCAGTTTATTGCTTTAGAGGAAGACAAAATAGTCATTTTAAAAATAGAAACGATTAGAAGAAATGTCAACAAAACTTCCTCCCAAATGAGACCCGGCGGATATCTGGTGTAATGCAAAGAGACAAAACTGGCCGCTGTTTTTAGACTCAGAAGAAATGTTTTTAATCTGAAACTGAAACAAAGACATCCATTAGTGGTCAGTTCAGTACCATTGTCTGTCTGGACACTTTTATACGGAAACATGGTGCTAATAAAGCTTCTCTGTGTGAAGCAGGCAGCGTTGAGCAAACCTTCTGAACAGAGGCCTGCTCCAGAACCGAAGCTGTTTATTTGGCAAGGAGACACGAGGACACTTCCAAAATCTGATAGATGAAGAGTGAGAGAGAAACAAGAGACGTTCTGATCACGGATGAGCGATGTACGAGGCGGAAATAAAAGATACACCACTGCAAAATGTTGATCTCGTGCAAGATCATCAGTTAATGCATTCACGGTTCTTTTGGTTCAAGTAGTTTATGAGTTTAAAATCTACAGCTTTGGTTTGAGAAGCGAACGAAAATATAGACTGATTCTATAACAATAATAACGGATGTATCGCGGAGGAGTTCGTACATGGAGCTTTGGGGTTTTCTGTGTTAGCGATGGTGGTGTAGATAAACGTCTAATATAAAGCTTTTGACCAAGAACCCTTTCTGAGAACCATCACGCCAGCCCGCTTTCCTTTCCATCACCTCACACCAGCAACGGTGAAAGGTAAGAAGCAGCGGATGGAAAACAGAAAACGTATGTACTGTATGTATAGTGTAGTGCGATGTACAGCACGCATCCTATTCGTGTCTGTTTTTGTATCTGTTTAGAACACATGATCTGTTCATGCTGAATAACGCTGCAGTGTTTCTCAGGTTCTTAAAGGTTCCCTTTAAAAGGTCTCTGCGACACCCATCACCACAGGGTCTCCCTTTCAGACAGGGTTCAGAGTAGAACCCCCTTTTGTAAGCTCTAAACCTTTAAATATCTAAAGGAACCTTGAGAACCCTTATGTAACAGGCCCAGTCCTGGAACCATGGCGAAGGAGAAGGAGAAGGTTCTTGAACTTACTCCAGGAAGCTGGTGATGTAGTCCTTGCTGCAGGTGGACCAGGAGAAGGGGTTGGTGTTGGCTGTGATGTGCGCCGCCATCAGCTTGGCCGTCTCGTGCCCCTTAGTCCCGCAGGCGTTCCCGATTCCGTCATGGTTCATTCCAAAGCTGTGAGAAGAGGAACACACGAAGGGGCGGAGTCAGAGGACGGTTCACAGCCCTGCCAATCAAACCCCTCCCACCCTCCCCTCACGCTTAAAGCCAGGACAAGCTCGGGCAGCGCTTCTCGGCCGTGAGACGTTTGAGCCGGAGTGCAGGACGTCTCCTTTGGCTAGACTGTTAAAGGGCGGGATTTTCTCTGATGCTGAAACAGCTGGATGTGTAGGACAGTGGGGTCAAAGGTCACGAGCTGTCTAGAGCTCTTACAGGACGAGAAATTTCTAATGACCACCTGTGTGCTGAGCCGTCAATCAGTAATTACAGGGTTAAACAGAGCCGAGTGCAGGAGGGAAAGAGGAGCAGCGCTGTGAGGGGACACGCCTACCTGCTGGGACCTGAGACACACACACACACACACACACACACACACACACACAGATATACACACATATACACTCTCACTCACATACACACACACACACACACACACACATACACAAACATATACACTCTCACTCACGCATGTATACACTCACATATACAAACTCACTCATATACTCGCTCACACACACACATACACTCTCACTCACATACACACACACTCACTCACACCCACTCTCACACTTACATACACACACACACACACACACACTCTCACACTCACACACTCACAAACACATACACACACACACACTCTCACACTCAATCTCACACTCACACAGACATACACACACACACTCTCACACACATACACTCACTCTCACACACACACTCTCACACTCAATCTCACACTCACACAGACATACACACACACACACTCTCTCACACACACTCTCACACTCAATCTCCCACTCACACAAATTCTCACTCATACTCTCACACTCACATGTTCAGTCTTATACTCACTCTGCCAACTCTCTCTCACACACACTCACACACTACAACACACTCAACACTTTCTCCCACGACATCAGTCTGTCACTCTCACACTCTCCAATTCCCAGCTGACAATGCTGCACATACTGTACATCATTTAAGCAATGCCTTTCTTTCTTTCTTTCTTTCTTTCTCGTGAGTTTATTAAATTTTACTCTCCTCTGGATTTATCAGCACAGTAGAACTACAGCAGTTTTTTTTTTCCTTGAGAAAGCTGGGAGTATTTTTACGACTGCCTCCCCTCAAGCCACCCCCCCACCCACACACACACACACACACACACACACACACACACACACACACACACACATTCCCCCAACAGAAGCAGACACAAAACATAACAGAGGAAATTGGCATCTCTGTGAGCCCTTCACTCAGACCGACAGATCGCTGATGTGTTTCCAAGCCTTCAGCGGGGAACTGATGGAGGAGGCACAAGTTCTACACAGCGACATTTGCACAGTAAAACCCAACACAGAGCTTCGCCTCGTCTCTGAGGGAAAAAATTACAACCGTTTTAGCATCTATTAGTTCTCAAAAGACGCCAGTTTGAAAACTTTCATGACCACCATGAACGGCATTAAGAATGAGACGTGGTGCGAGAGACTAATGAGGAGTGTGTGAGACCTGGAGGCTGTGAGACAGCGCTGACCAAATCATTAAAAACATCAACATCCTCCACCGAGACAAACGACTGCACAGACTTAACACACTCCGCAGGGGGCAGATATAAAACTACACTCATATAAAACTGAGAGAATTAAACACTAGATGCAGATCAGCTCTTAAAATATTATAAATTACATTTAAAAATTCACAGTGAGTTCAAGTCAGTGTGCAAATGCCACGCTGCATTCCAGCCAGCGCAATGTCTTAAATGTTTAATAAATAAGGCATTAAACACTTGGGGTTGTTCTGTAACAGGAAAGTAATTAACACCAGGGTGGTGTGATGAGGTGGAGTTACTGATACCACCCTGAAGTGTTTTATTCCTTTTACACCACAGCAATTCACCAACAGTTTTATTTATTAAACAACAACACATCATACTTTTTATCCATTTATAGTTACAGTTAATGTTACAAGAAGTGAGTTCGTGTTGTCACTTATGTTACAGCAGCTATAAGCACGCGTTCCCTCACCAGCCTCTTTATTCTCTCTCTTGAAGCTAACAAGACAAACAAATCGCAGCTTGTTCCGCATGTTAGCGAGAAACCGCAAAGAAGCGTAAACTCCTCTGTCCTGAAGACGTCGGAAAACGTAGTTACAGCTTCACCTCTGACTGTTACAAAGCGCTGACACTGGAGACTCCTTCCATCACTGTTAAATAATCGTCTCGTGGAAAGCACTGACGTGAACGGATTGATTGTCTGACTGCCGAGTGCACACATTTTTTAATCTGTTTATTATCCGTGGAGCCTCCGCTGTACATGTCCCTGTGAATGAGCTGTTGCTATAGAAACGATAACGTATCAGAGCGAGCGCATTAATATAAACCTGCGCTACTGT
>CM074990.1:22939309-22951614 GCA_037576825.1 Pangasius krempfi
CACACACACACACACACACACACACACACACTCTTCATACACACAGTCCTCTCACACACACACACACACACACACACTCTTCATACACACAGTCCTCTCTCTCACACACACACACACACACACACATACAGTCCTCTCTCACACACACACACACACACACACACACACACACACACATACAGTCCTCTCTCACACACACACACACACACACACACTCTCCTCATACACTCTCCTCATACACACTCCTCACACACACTCCTCACACACACTCCTCACACACACTCCTCACACACACTCCTCTTTGCCTAACTTTAACTAACTGTTCCTGATTACTCTGGACTCCGAGCTTCACCAACCTGAAACGCCGCAGCTGAGCTCCTCGCTGTGCTCCTGCCGCAAAGGGACGGAGGATTTTTTATAAATAACGTGCGGCTGGCCTTCGCCGGAGAGCCGGAACTCGCTGGAGTTTCTGGAGGACACGTCCTTTAGGGGCTCGATTAAATACTGCTCTTCTTCTGTGGTGATGACGCCGTGCTTGTGGAGGAACAAAGGAAGGAAAAATGAAACAATACAGAAGGTTAATTTCCATTTCTGTGTTTAAAATTCATCCAGACAGCGATCTCAAACAGAAAATCCTGGATGTGTAATACTGTGTGTGTGTGTGTGTGTGTGTGTGTGTGTGTGTGTGTGTGTGTGTGTCAGAGCAGATAAAAATACCAGACTGTCCAGGTTTTGAGGTTAGAGTTCAGGAAAAGCATGCACATTTGTATGTGATTTGTATGCAAATGCAAATTAAATTAAAAAAATCCCCTGCAATCCATAATAATGAGATAAATCACACCAAAACCACCAATTACATGAAGAACAACACCATAATTACTGGGATGCAAACCAAAGTACACAATCCTGTGCCCTTGACAACCCTCACCGCAGCATAAATTGTAGAAGTACTCCAAAGACGTGTTTATAAAAAAACATTGGCACGTTCTCCAAGTCTGTAAAAGCCACAATGAAACCAATTAAAGGCCTTTCCAACAAAATAATAAACTGCTGCACATGCAAACCAAATGCACTCTTGATACGCCTGAAGCACAAAAGCACAAAGGAGAGGAGACCTTATTCACATCGAGACATTAATTTTTAGTTGTTTTTATAAAATGACACACTGAGCTGATCTCTGTTTATAAAGCATGCAGCTGAAACAGTGCATTTGGCTTCAATTTCAACATTAATCACATTTCTGCAACATCACTGCAGCTGGCGATGCCGAGACATCGAGAGAGAGAGAGAGACAGAGGGACAGACAGAGAGAGAGAGAGAGACAGAGAGAGAGAGAGAGACAGAGAGAGAGAGAGAGACAGACAGAGAGACAGACAGAGGGACAGACAGAGGGACAGACAGAGAGAGAGACAGACAGAGAGACAGACAGAGAGAGAGAGACAGAGAGAGAGACAGACAGAGAGACAGACAGAGAGAGAGAGACAGAGGGACAGACAGAGAGAGAGAGAGACAGACAGAGAGAGAGAGAGACAGAGACAGAGGGACAGACAGAGAGAGAGAGACAGACAGACAGAGATAGAGAGAGACAGAGGGACAGAGAGAGAGAGAGAGAGAGAGAGACAGAGGGAGGGACAGACAGAGGGAGAGGGAGAGAGAGAGAGAAAGATCTTCATACTACATTTTCGTACGTCCACCACTGAAACGTGTCTCTCACACGGATGAGCACCAGGCTGTAAATCATTCAGCGGTTGTTGTTTTGGAGTTTTGGAGTTTTGGAGTCCATCAGTGCAGGTGAACGCTGTTAAATACTTAAAGGTTCTGATGCAGGAAATAAAGTAAAAGTTTAATCCACTGTTATGCATCACTCTCTCTCTCTCTCTCTGTGTCTCTCTGTCTCTCTCTCTCTCTCTCTCTGTCTCTCTCTGTGTCTCTCTCTCTCTCTCTGTGTCTCTCTGTCTCTCTCACTCTCTCTCTCTCTCTCTCTGTCTCTCTCTGTGTCTCTCTGTCTCTCTGTCTCTCTCACTCTCTCTCTGTCTCTCTCTCTCTCTCTCTCTCTATAAGCAACGTATTTAAAAGGAAAAACTATCTACCTGAAAATATACATGCTTGAAATCGTATTTCGGGTGAGAAAAGGCTTTATCGATCTTATCTTCTTCTGTAAATACGTGATTCGGCGCGGGAAAACCGTCCACGTGATCAAACTGTGACATTTTCTACTAGGAATGGGCGTTACGACAAAAATATCACATGGCGATCATACCACGAGTCTCAGAGACATTTCCATATGTAGCACAGTATAAGTTTGAAAACACACTGCAAGAAAAAGTGTAGTGTTTCATTTAAAAAAAACGATGATACTTTATTTAACGGCTACAAAAAAGCTTTTTATTTATAAAAAATACATTTAAAAAAGGAGAAAAAACGTGAAAATCTGTAAAATTTTGAACGTTTTACAAAGACATCAAATCAGCTGCTGATAGTTTGTAATTATTTTAAGAAGTGTACAAATTAATTTTTAAAAAATCACAATATTAACGATAGCTGAAAAAAGGGTCATTTGAAGTAATTGGTCATGAGATCTGCATTACATCATCATGTCGTCCAGCCCTTTTTCTACTACACACTATATATTTCTGAGAACTTCAGACTTTCCTGATGTCTAAATAAAAACATTTTACCGTCATTTTGGTCGAATATATTCATGTTTTCTTATAATACAGATGTTAAAGTATATTATTGTCAGAAAAACTCTGTTTTGGTCAAAACTTTTCAGATTTTTTTTCAACCTAACGACAGAACAACACCAGAGTAAAAAGTGTGTATGAAGAAGACGCTTGTTGGATTGCGTATTTCTGAGTTTTCATCGTTCCTCTGCAGACACGGTGACTGTCGGAAAAAACCCTCCAGAAAGAAAAGCCCTCGCTGCCTCTCCACATTCCCACAGATTTATGTGAATGCCACAGGAGATACCAAGGAGGAATTCAATATGGTGTCCCGTCTCCCACGTGTCCTCCCTGTCAGAGAGGTAAGTGGGCAGGACTCAGGACTTTCCTCTGGAATTTTCCATCCTCTCCTTCCCCCCCTCTCTCTCTCTCTCTCTCTCTCTCTCTCTCTCTGAAATAGAAAGACAGAGCTCACATCTTGTGTCTCAGGTCCTGAATCACAAATCTGAGGTCTCACTCTGCTCTGTGTACAGTCACAATCCCGTCATATTACATTATATATTATATTACATCATGCATCAGGACAAGCAGCCATTAATAACCTCGCACTGCATCCCGGGACACGCGGATCCCAAATACCTCAACCCACTCCTCACGTGACGGATAACTGACACTACAGCGCAGGAAAACCACAGAGTTTATCATCCCTGCTGTTTCTGATGCTAATGTCGAGATCCTTTACGTTCAATATTTTGAATATTCAAGGGCTTGTATTAATCTTTAGCATACTCATGTAAGGAGTAAAACACAATCTGGAGTGTTGTTACAGGAAAATAATCAATGATGGGTTGTTATAACACAGCTATTTACCAATAATTACAATTTTTTTCTTATTTATTAAAGAACAATTCATTTTTATATCTGATTATAGTTACATTTAATGTTGTGGAATGTTATAGAAGCTATAAACAGTCGTTCCCTCACCAGCCTCTCTTTTTTCTCTCTCTTGAAGTTAATAAGACAAAAAAAAAAACAAAAAAAAACCGCAGCTTGTCATGTTACCGAGAAGCTGCAGAGAAGCGTAAACTGTGTGTTATGTTGCTGAACACAGCTCCGACTCCTCAGTGGCGCAGCGGCCGAAGCTGCCAGGAGCGTCCTCTCTAAAGCCAGTGTTCTCCTGATGAAACGCAGCAGGAGACACAAACCAGCTGGCAGCTGCGAACAGACCTGCAGGTGCAGAAAGGATCCGAGCCTGACGCACAGACACGCAGCTATGCTAATATTTTGCTGTCACTCACCAGTCGCTTTAACACAAAGCAGATGCAGCAGAGCGCAACACACACCGCAGCTCTGATAAGAGATCTACAGAAGGGGCGCTTAGGCCTCAAATCAGGTGCGTTTGGGCCCCTATGTGTTTTACTGCCATTACGCATTTCAATGGTATCCCGCCTGGCACTCGTTCCCCTCTCCCTCTCTCTCTCTCTCTCTCTCTCTCTGTTTCTCTTTCTCTTTCTCCTTTTCATTTTCTTTTTTTTTTTTACACTTCTAAGAATTTTCTCTCTTTCTCTTTTCTCTCTCACAAACCCGTTTAAAGCATTTTCATCATTAATCTTGATGGCCCTGGCTCTGACTCTGGATCCTAGCCTTGCGCTGGTCTCGAGTCCAAACACTGAGCAGTCCAGAGAGATGTTAGATAAACCAGAAAGCAATCACAGTGAACACAGTAAATAAAACATTTAAAAACAAGCTAAAACCGTTTAACATTGCACTAATTCCTGCAGGACACAGAGCTGAGAAAGATGCTTTATAATAAACACTACAGACAGCCAGATGTGCACCAGAAGGGGTAAAAGTCTTCCATGTTATCTTAATGTTTCTCCTCGTTTAACTCATCAGATACTCATCAAACCTGTTATGCACTCAGATTATAGAGCATTCCTCAGGTATCTTTAACATCCTCACTTCATCTTCACGTAAAGAATAAAACACTTCAGGACATGCTGTTATAGGAAAATAATCAGTGACGAGATGGTGTGATGGTGTGATACGGTTTCCTAGAAGTGTTTTATTCCTCTTACACCACAGCAGTTTACCAACAATTATCATTTTTTTGTGAAACGAGTCAGTTCCTGTTGTCACTTACGTTATAGCAGCTATAAACAGTCGTTCCTTCACCAGCCTCTCTTTATTCTCTCTCTTTAAGTTAATACAACAAAAAAAACAAGACGCAGCTTGTTACGCATGTTTCTGAGAAACCGCAAGGAAGCGTAAACTCCTCTTACTTAAAGTTACAGCTTTACCTCTGACTTTCTGACCTTCTGTACTCACCAGGCCGTTGCAGTTACTCAGTGCCACTCCTGTAGTGTCGTACTGATCCAGTAGGTATCCAACGTAATGGCAATCGTCCACCACGGCGTGGCGCCACTCCTGCCCGTCCCTGCCCCAGTACTCTACAGTGAAATGTTTGGACACCAGGTTGGGGTTGAGCGTCAGGTTCAGGTGAAAGTGCTTGCCGTAAGCTGACAGGCGGTAAAAGAGCCTGGTCTCTGCGGCGTCCGGCCCGGTTTGATCCAGTGCCCGTCTCCTGCGTCCGGGCCGGTGCTGCTTCACAGTGTAACTCATAAACTCGCCCTTATCGTTCAGCCGAACAGGCACGGTGAGCTGGTAGTCCTCCAGATGAGACAGAAACTCCTCTTTTTATTTCAAGAGCAGACAACACATGGTGAGAGTTAACGATACGATACACAATCACACAAATCATGTTTGATGTGTAGAACTTTAGAACCCGGGTCTTACCTTGAGAACTGTAAGAAAGGCTCTGAGGATCAGCAGCGGCCAAAAGCAGGCTCAATATCCAAGTCAGCGTCTTCCACAAAATTTCCATAATTTAGAGAAGGTCTGACATGGGGGAGGGGGTTTGGGGGGAGCTACACGAGGATTAAAACAGTTCAGTCAGTCCAGCACCATAACAGATCCGATCTGATGATCATCTCTGACGCTCTCAAACTTCAGTCCACAAAGACGTCCAGGAAGCTTAAAAGTCTTTGGAAAGTCGAAGCCTCCAGGTCTGACTCGCATGTGCCTCCGAACGTGTGCCAGCCATGAGTGAGGCCAAATTACTTCAAGTAAGTCCAGAGCAGCAGATCTACAGCGGGAGGTTCTCGTTTGAGTCTGTCCATTTGTCTGCCTGGAAGTGAATCAGAACAGAGGACATGCTTAAGCTCATTCAAACTGGACAGCGATATCTGTCAGTGCATCTGCCACGGGGACGTTCCTGCACTCTGCTTCATGCTCTCGCTAACTCTGAGCTCATACGTGATGAGTGCAAGGCCAAATGGGGCTTCGCTGTTCCACTCTGCCAGATTGGACCATTTCCTGCATTGGGCCTTCGAGCAGACTAACCCCGGGGTTACAGCGACAGGGTCGTTTCATCATAAACAGCACTGGGAACCATCACTCCAATCTGGCAACCGAGGAAGCTCACAGTCCCCTGATCATCTATTTTCAACTCTCGGCCTTTCTACACAGAACGATTCCTTGTTACAATAAAACACTTACACCTGCATTCAGTCACCGATTTAAGTCCAGAAGTTACATCAGTATTTACACGAGGAAAGTTCCTCGTATTCAGAGTCGGGTTACGCAGCTGCTAAAGTGGATTTATTCAGATAATTAAAATCACCTGCGTGTAGTTCACACCTCCCAGGTTGCCAGATTTTTCATGAGTAAAATGTGTCCGAGACAGAGTTTTTAAATTACAGTCTAGACATTCAAACACTTTAAACAAACAAAAAAAAACACTTGCCTTTAACCCTGAAAAATAAATCAGGGCTAGAAAATGAGGACTGAGGTTTTATTTCCTTGCCATCGAATGTAATATGATGTAACATAAAAGCAAGAGACAATTTAAAAATGAATTGAAATGGATTGCATGTAACTGAGACACGCCTCTGTCTTAGAGAAACTCCGCCCCCCGTGTCCGTAACTCTCACGTAACTTCTGAACAGCGCTGAATAAGTAAAGTCCATAGTTACATCTGAGGTCTGAATACTGATGTGTGTAATTTCTGTATTAAATCCTCACTGAACACTCACCTCTGATGGCGGATCTAAAACTCTAACCAGACCACAGGTTTAGACGACAGTACAGTGATGCCGCATGACGTCATAAACCAGCTGATCGAGTCGCCGAATTGCAGACTCGCGTTGTTTGAGCATTATTTACGTAAGGACAGTTCAGTTGGTCCAGTCAGTCAGCTCCAGTCTACATTTGGTGTCATCAGTTTCAGTCCAGACCTGCTAATTATCCAGTGAGTTGACTCAGGAGTCTTTAAACAGGAAAATCACCACACTGAGCTGAATCCTGGACGCGAACTGATGACTCCTAGCCAGATTTTGGCCAGAGGAAAGCAAAACGACCCGTCTTCACCATGTAGTTAGCAAAAATAACCCCTAATACAGCAAGCGTGTCGTGATCAAGGTCTCTGATTACAGTGATTTGGATAGTAAACAGTGAAAAATACACTGTTACGGAAACATCATCTGGAGTTCAGGGTTACTCACGTTCGTAAAATCCAAACAGTCTGGTTATGAGAATTATAGAAAAGGTCACTAATTCTAGTCCAGTGTGGAGTAATGTCGCTTACGTCCCTGCTCTAGCGACACTGATTAAACCTGGAGTCAAGTGTATTAGAGCAAAGAAATCACCAAACTGAGCTAGACTTTAGAATTCTTTGTTTAAATCAGTCTGACATCATCGCAACCAACGAGAGCCAACGACAAAGTCCTGTTTCCCACGCAAACAAAAAAGCAGAAAAACATGTCTCCAATTATTCAGGATGGTTTCAGGTGTTTTGTGTGGATTCTGAGATGGAGTTGGGCTGCTGAAATCCTGATGACTCTGGTTAATGACGAGCAGCGGCTCGTGATTGCAGACGTTAGTGCTGCAGGATGACGTTAATAACGACATAGCCTCAAACAAAATGAAGTGGAGAGGCTATTACACTTGACTAGTGCTACAGGCTGCTATTTAGTGAATTTGTAGAGGAACCCTGTAATCAGAACTAAGAGTCGACAGCATGCAGTCATCCAGCTTACGGCGTCCAGCAGCTCGCTCTGAACCGTTTTATACGTGCAGGTCTGTTTCCCAAAGAACTGATATCATTAACCAGGGTTTCCAGGTTTCAGCCCAAATACATCTCATAATCCACACAAAAGACCTGAAACTAGCCCGAAAACATCAGCATCGGAAAAAGGGAGACACGTTTACACACACGTTCAATTTAATTCCGATTATTTGTTATAAAACAAGCTCTTGGCAGACGTGGAGTGTTTTTAAACTAGCCCAACATGGCAACCCGGTCATTAACTGTCCTGTGCTATGCTGCTCCTCCCCTGAGCATGGGGCAGCGTGATTCCTGCCCCAGGGAGTCGCTGTTAGCGCATGTTTGCTGCACTTCCCATTTTGACCTCTAGGTGCAATAATAACTCTGTGGAGCTAAATGGGGCGGTGAGCGTTCTGCACCACGATTACACAACATCTGGAAAGGTGAGAGCATCAACAGAACATCAGCTTATTTCTGTCAGATCATAGATCACTCAAAGATACGGAGCTGTGAAAGAGGATTATGGTGAAGGTGGTATAAATGGTGGAGCTCTGCATCACCGAGCGTCTGGACGAGTCGACACTGATAATGATATCAGCTCTTCAGGAGACAGACCTGCTGTATGGAACGCAGATGAACAGAGGTGCGTGTAGAAGGGTTCAGAACCAGCTGCTGGACGCTGTGCGACCGCGTGCTGTCCGCTCACAGCTGCCCTCACAGGGTCCCTCTAAAAATTCATTCAGATATCAGCCTGTAGATTTAGTCAAGTGGGATAGCCTCTCCACTCCATTTCGTTTGAGGCTATGTCGTTATTATTATTAATGTCATCCCGCAACACTGAAGTCTGCGGCCACGAGCCGCTGGACCGGACCGGACCGGGTTATAGTGCTCTAACGAGGGTTTTAACACCACGACTGAAGCGTTTCGTCCAATCTGGCAACCCTGGCACGATCGTCTCCTAACTCACCGCCGCCGATGTGGTCAGATTCCAGCCAAGCTCTCAGGAACAGCTGGAAAAACGAAAAGCCTCCAAATAGAGCGCGCTTACAAAAACTAGTCATCTGTCACGGCGTGTCCGTGGTCATATTCCTGCACAGGAGAGCGGAGCGAGAAGCTGCAGCACACCGGGGCAAGAACCCTGCGCTGTGGCAGACGGGGCAAAAAACCCAGACGGCAGCTTCAAGTGTCTGAGTCTAAACCCAGCCTGAGACAGACAGCTGGCAGGCGGCCGAGTCCGTCAGCCTGACCTCTGACCTCTGACCTCCAACACACAACTGAGCAGCCAAGACAACTCTGCATGCACACACACACACACACACACACACACACACTCACACACACTCACACACACACACTGCAGAAGTGGTGTGATATTGGGACAGAACCTCAGCTCACCGAATCTTTTCAGCATTTCAGTCCAGAGTGGTCATGCAGGTTAATATACACACACACTCACACACACACACACACTCACACACACACACACACTCACACACTCACACACACACACTCCCACACACACTCCTCCTCCTCCAGCTGTGTGTGCAGTAATGAGACACTTTATTAACTGCAGTAAAGTGACACAAAGCTGATATCAGTGTAACAGTGAGAGTTTAAACCCTTCATCATCATCATCATCATCATCATCATCACTGCACCGGAACTACACAAACTACACAACATCATCTTTTATCTCATTACCGTCCTCATGTTCTCTCACACTGCCTCTCGTGCAGTGTCCCGGTTCCGCGCGCGCTCTCCTCCTGCTGCTCGCGCTTTACTCCGCGCGCTTCTCTCCGGTTCCGACCCACGGGAAAAGCCCTGTAGATGCCCCGCTGCAGGAACAAAGAGCTGAGGAGGGAGTTCTCTTCGCTCTGCTCCAGATAAACTTCAGCTCCATTAATGAATGAAAACCTCAAAAAAAAAAAAAAAAAAAAAAAAAAAACTCCGTGAGTTCTCCGTTTCGCTCTCACGTGCACCGAGTTCACGCTCCTGCCTTCAGTTTCCTCCAGCTTTCCTTCTTCTTCTTCTTCTTCTTCTTGCTTTTGCTCCTTTGTGTGTTTGTTTGTTTGTTTGTTTGTTTGTTTGTGTGTCTCGGAGTTCCGACACTAAACCGCACTAACCCCCCTGGAGTCGCGCGCACACACCGGTACAGAGCGGCGCGTGCAGCAGCAGCAGCGGCGGCGGCGGCGGAGGAGCGCGAGCGCGAGTTCCTCCTCTTTAACAGAGCAAGGCCAGAGTTTTCCGAGCCCGTCGCGCGCGCGACACCGGCAGCACACGCAGCACCGCGCAGACTGGGAGGTTCGACATGACGTCATTGCAGATGTGCTCGAGTGCCCGAGTCCCGGAGCGCGCGCGCGCCCTTTCGCCTCCTTACTTCTTCTTCTTCTTCTTTTTTTTTTTTTTTCCCCAATTTTATCTTTGTTCAGTCAGGTGCGCGCGCCACGGTGCTTATACCTATATATATATATATATATATATATATATATATATATATATATATATATATGTATGCATGTAAATATTTAGCATATTTAAATATATGCTAATGATTAACGATGAATATGCTAATTTAATTAACGCACGGGCCATTTAATGACTTCCTGAGTTACCATCATTAATTATTTACACTTTAATTTAACAGTAATTAACACTGAGAGACATTTACTGGATTTAGCTTTTTATCAGTTTACAAATACATATAATAATAGTAATAATAATAGTAATAATAATAATAATAATAATAAATGTATATTTCTTCTCCCAGCTGCTGAGTGAGTCACAGAAACACTCGCACCTTCACCTCATTTACTCTACAGAATTCACTGCTCAGTCTCAGTTTGGTGACATAATAAATGTGTTAAATGTAAATAAAAGTCTGTTTTCAGGCTTTAATACATAATAACCTGAGTAAAAAAAGAAATAAACTTATTTTTATTGAATTCTTAATAAAACCCTCACAGGTCCATCTGACAGCCTGTAATCAATAATCATTTCTTGGTTCAGTGGCGACACCTAGTGTTCAATATCCCACAGTGCAGCGCGGGACAGCAGCGCCTCCTCCCGGAGAACTGGACACACTGCAGCCACTCTGTGACCTTTACTACACTCACTATCTCCATAAAGTGCACTTTTAAGAGTGGTGTTTATTTATAAAAATAGAAACGCACTCAGTGTTCTTTTACAGAAAAGTCACATGAAGGTTTGGCTTTATTAACACCACCAAACTTACTCCTGTGTTTTTTAGACACTTGGCGTTTTATTTCATTTTTCATGTTTAATTTTTCACATGTAGGACAAGTGGATTAATTTCTCAGATGTGATCACAAATGATCACAGTTTCTAATAATCACGTCATTAAAAAAACCTTGATTCCCACTACATTTGTTCAGTAGCTGAAAATCAGAAGGTGCAGGTATCACTGCTCACATGGTGTGTTTTAATAAAAAATCTTGTGTAAAGAGTTAAATAGCAGCGGATTACTGAGAATAAATAAATAAAAACCAAACTGAAACATTAAAGTTTTTGTTGTTTAAATAAAATAAAACAGCAAAAAATAACATTTATATTTTCCCATGGCAATTATTACTTTTAAAGTATATTTTATATATTATATTTTTAGATTATGTTTCAGACCTTTCTCGATGTCTGTAAGTTTTATTTTTATTTGGTTGTATTTCATTATCATTCTTGTTAATGATTAATTAAAGTATTTTATTATATTTCATTAATAGTGAGCTTTTTTTGGTCCTTTATTTCTATGCAAAGTGCATATAGGTTAGATTATTATTATTATTATTATTATTATTATTGTTGTTGTGGTGGTGGTGGCGACGCTGCCGCAGGTGGCGCAGTGGGGTGTAGTGTAGTGCTCCTCCGTGCCGCAGGTGGCGCTGTGAGCGGCAGACACACAGACACACACTCACTCACACCGCAGAGGAAACCGGGTGTTTGAACATGGCGTCGGGCGCGGAGAGTGAAAGTTTGGAAAATAAACGCAGGTTGAAGGCGGATGAAGGCGAGGAGGAGGAGGAGGGAGATGTGTGGGTCGGACCGCTGCCTACTGAAGCTGCTCCAGCTAAGAAGAGAAAAGGTCAGTTATTTTAACTGTGAACTTTTATTAGACACATTAGCGGCCCGGCTACCAGCTTAGCATCGCTCACATTACACTGTAGTGCCGTGAAGTGAATGAGCTCATAGTAACTCAGAGTATAAATCTCTCTCTTTCTCTCCATCTCTCTGTCTCTCTCTCTCCCCCTCTCCCCCTCTCCCCCTCTCTCCCTCTGTCTCTGTCTCTCTCTCTGCCTTCCTCTTTCTCTCCCTCTGTCTCTGTCTCTCTCTCTCCCTCTGCCTCCCTTTCTCTGTCTCTCTCTCTCTCCCTCTGCCTCCCTTTCTCTGTCTCTCTCTCTCTCCCTCTGCCTCCCTTTCTCTGTCTCTCTCCCTCTCTCTCTCTGCCTCCCTCTTTCTCTGTCTCTCTCTCTCTCCCTCTGCCTCCCTTTCTCTGTCTCTCTCCCTCTCTCTCTCTGCCTCCCTCTTTC
>CM074990.1:22977760-22991540 GCA_037576825.1 Pangasius krempfi
CATTTTTCTGTAGCGTTTCATTCTGTGCCGGAAAACTAATGTCTGGAATCTAAAATGTTTTTGTACTGAATCAATAACGTAGAAGTCAGAAAATAAACATCTGTAACAGAGTTTATACGAAACAAAAAAGGGTGCTAAGACTTTTGCACAGTTCTGTATATATTAAATGACGAACACTCGCATGCTGCGGGTTCTTAATTGAATGTAGGACGAGAGTTCTAACCTAGAACACTTTCAGAAACCTTTAGGAGCTGTATCACCAAGCCAAAAGCAAAAACTAGGTTTGAAACGTCGCAGTGTTACGCGATAAAATACTACAAACAGATCGAACAGCGAAGGAGAATAAAATGATCTGAATGCGGCGCTGCGGTGGCGTGATTATAGCGCAGGAGTGAGTGTGTGCGGAGTCGCTCCGTCTCACTGATCAGATACATTTACGTGGAAAAATAGGATCGAATCACTGAATAAGGTGATGATTGGAATAACTGTGACAGGTCTATATTCATTAATGTGCTTATCAGCGCTTCTCATGCTACACATTCCATAGGTTTCTCTTCTTTATAGCCGTTTAGAAAATATCCACTTTCTGTTTTTTTGCTTTGTAGTGGATTATTATTATTATTATTATTATTATTATTATTATTATTATTATTAGCATGTTAGCGCTGCTCATCAAAAGCAGTATTTTTGTACCGTGCTTATAGAACATTTGCATTTTCTTTAACGCACGTAATCTTCACATTTCTAATCATTTTTTTGTGTTTTATTTTCTCCATTAGAGTGACCTCAGTTCTGTGGTAATTCCTTTCCCTTCTCATTGTAAACTTTTTCTGCAGCCCTTTTTTTCTCTCCTCTATTTTCCTTTGTGGAGCCAATAAAACAAGCAGAGCTAAACAAAGGGAAAACAATAAAAAAAACACATTTCAGAATAAAAAAATGTATAAAGAGAGAAAAAGGGAAGTCAAAGAGACTGAAAAAAAAGCAGATGAAATGCCATTTTTGTTGTTTTCCCTTTTTTTTTTTTAAACTCCTCTCACTGCTTTTGCCCTTTTGCTGACTCTTTAAAAGTGTTTGAGTGCAAATCAGCTCTGAGTGTGACACAGGAAATAATAACCACATCTCTCATACTGCTTCCTGTTATTTCTCATTTTAAACAGAAAAGCTGCGCATAGAGCCGTATTCAGAGTCTGCTTTAGCTACGTCCGTGTTCACGTCAGGAAAGTTGCTGGTATTCAGAGTCGGGTTACGCAGCTGCTTCAGCGGATTTTCTGAGCGCCACATTCGGTTTATTAAAATCACCGGCGTGTCGTTCACACCTCCGAGGCTGAGTAGAAGCGTCGGGGATTTTCATTAGCATCTAGACCACGCCTTTAAACACAAACACTCACCTTTAATCCCAAAAACAATTAACGAAGCCACGAGATACTAAACCAAGGTCATGAAATCATAGTGTGTGTGTGTGTGTGTGTGTGTGTGTGTGTGTGTGTGTGTGTGTGTGTGTGGGGGATTGTAGGTGATTATATCACACTTTTAATTCAGATTGTATCTGCGGTAGAGAAGACGTGCTCACGGTGTGAAGGATAAGCTGACCAAGTGCTCATCTGCTACACTTACAGAGAAACTTTAACTTCATTCATCATTTAATCCAGAAAATATTCCCTCCTCCAGATAAGCCGTGCGTCTGACCGAGACGTATCTCCTCTGATGTTCTCCTTTACTGTGGACTTTAAAGGGATGATATTGTTAATTAATGAATAGTGTCATATTTATATATTTAATTTCTGTAGAGTGTGTGAGTGTGTTTACAGCCAGAGCGTCGATCTCAGCGTGACGTGTTGTGGTTATATTAAACAGTCAGACGGCGGCGCTGGACTTAACGCCGCTCCATCACGCAAGAAACGTGCTTAAGCTCAAGATCAGAAACGAGCGTAACTGAGACACGCCCCTGTTCTAGATAAACTCCGCCCCCACGTGCGTAACTCTCACGTAACTTCTGAATAGCGCTGAAGTGAGTAGTTCGGTCTGAGCTTTGAGATTTTTTATGGTGTCAGTATTAAATCCTGGCCACACTCTGCATACAGCTCTGTATTATTACATTCCTACACACACAGATGCTACAAGCTTCCCGTTTCGGATTAAATTGTATGTTTCTGAGGGAATGTGGGAATTTAATGGGTTTGTTAGCTGATTAAGCTTTAAGCTTGGCATGGACATTGTGCTTTATTCTGAAATAATAATAATAATGGTCCTTTCAAAGGTCTGATTTTTTCCCCAGTTCGTCTCCAGACTTTAAATCGCAGGCATGAACTAACCTGAGCTGGTGACGTGTGTTCAGCGCACCGCTCTGATGTGCACAGCTGCTTTATTCGGGCTGGAGCTTCCTTTAAAAATTCATAAATGAAGAATTTATTATAAGCGTTTTATTTTCATCCACGACCCGAACTCGATACTGCGACTCCGACAGGCCCGAATAAACGAGCTGCGATTACTGACTGTGTGTAAACGCTCCTAAGACGAGTTCTGAACCCTGCAGACAGACGAGGTTTTCCTGGAGGCTCAGATCCAGAACATCACCACCTCGCCCATGTTCATGGAAAAAGTGTCTCTGGAACCTTCCATGATGTACAACGTCACCGAACTGAACACGGTGTGCTCGGGAGAGGAGCGGTAATCTCATTACAGAACATTTAACACTTAACACACAACACACAGCATAACACACAGCGCTTCGTACAGAACATACACAGTGTTCAGGGTGCACCTGCGAAGCACTTAACGCAAATTCACCTCCTTTAACCAACACATTGAGGTTTATAGTTAATACAGAGTGTTACATTTTAACGCAAAGTGTTTTAAGAGAAAGTGTTGCGTTTTTGCACAAAGTGTTATGTTTTAATATAATCTTTGATATAAAGTGTTACATGTAAACACTAAAACAGGGTCATTGTCTCTCAAAAATTTCAGCCTTTTTACTTTTTCACCAAAAACTTTTGCCCAAAACATTTTTTTATTTTTTTATTTAGTTACAAAATTTAGCACATCCCTAATAACGAGTGTTTGTGTTCTTGTGTGTAGCGAGTCGACGTTTGGGAAGATGTCGTACCTGCAGCCCATGGACACGCGGCAGTACCTGTACTGCCTGAAACCCAAGCCGGAGTTCGCAGAGAAGGCAGGGGTCATTAAAGGCGTCACTGTCATCGGCAAACTGGACATCGTGTGGAAGACCAACCTGGGGGAGAGAGGACGATTACAGACCAGCCAGCTGCAGAGAATGGTACGGTCCAAACACAGCCTTCCCGTAGCCCCAAAGCGCAGGAAGTTCTTCATGGCGCTGTAGCCTGAGAGTTCGGTGGCCTTGGTCACGTGTGAAGCTGCTTTTAGGTCCGGGTTTGGTCCAGAGATCCGGTCCTCTCGGGTTCGGTACAGCCGGAATCTGTGTGGCATTAAACATGATTGCTTCAGCTTCACAGGTTACTTCCTGTGTAAAGTTTTACAGCGGTGTAAACACGTACAGAAATATTCAGGTTTTATTCGCTCTTTACGTCAGGCTCCAGGATACGGAGATGTTCGGCTCTCACTGGAGCTCGTTCCAGACACGGTGAACATCGAGGAGCCGTTCGACATCACCTGTAAGATCACAAACTGCAGGTACAAGCACAGGAGTCCTGTCTGTAAAAGCGTGTGTGTGTAAAAGCGTGTGTGCGAGAGAGTGTGTGCGAGAGAGTGTGTGCGAGAGAGTGTGTGCGAGAGAGTGTGTGCGAGAGAGTGTGCGCGAGAGAGTGTGCGCGAGAGAGTGTGCGCGAGAGAGTGTGCGCGAGAGAGTGTGTGCGAGAGAGTGTGCGCGAGAGAGTGTGTGCGTGTGTGAATACATGCCATTATATAAACTTCTTCTAAAAATATTTGGAATTTAAATGCAATGGCTCATTCATTAACTCCAAATAAAAGCATTGTGCGTGCGTGTGTGTGCGTGTGTGTGCGTGTGTGTGCGTGTGTGTGCGTGTGTGTGCGTGTGTGTTGTCTCAGCGAGCGCACCATGGACCTGCTCCTGGAGATGTGTAACACTCGGTCAGTGCACTGGTGTGGAGTCTCCGGCAGGCAGCTGGGAAAACTGGGTCCGAGTGCATCGCTGTCCATCCCACTGCAGCTCCTCTCCTCTGTCCAGGGACTACAGGTAACGCAGGTGTGATTAGTTTCCTATAACAGCAGCTCCGACAGTGGCGCAGGTTTATATTAATGCGCTCGTACTGATACGTTATCGTTTCCATAGCAACAGCTCCTTCACAGGGACGTCCACATACCTTTTGTAAAGAGAAGTGTGTTTATGTAACATGTATGGAAGGAGTCTCCAGTGTCAGCGCTTCTCTGCGGTTTCTCAGTAACATGCGTAACAAGCTGCGTTTATCTGTCTTATTAAATGTAACTATAAACGGATAAATAGCGACGTGTCATTCTTTAATAAATAAAAGTTGTAACTGTTGGTAAACTGTTGTGGTGTAAGAGGAGTAAAACACACGGGAACATGCTGTTATAGGAAAATAATCAACTTTATAATCAACTTTATTTTATTGCTCAATATTTTGTCACACACACACACACACACACAGTGTTTATTACTTATTTAACACGTCACTAACCTGTTAGCTAGATAGCTAAGTTTATCAGTTAACGTTAGCTAAAGTAGCTGGTGTGGAAGTGTTGGTAACATTTACAGAAAGTGAAAGTTGGTTAATAAGAATAAATTGTGATGTTTTGGAAAAGCTGTGCAGTTGTTACAGTGGTTGAATAAATTTGCATCAATTTGAATAAATTAACATCAGCATTCAGATGCGTAATTAAACAGCACTATAAAGCTTTACGTATCTCATATCTCACAAGCTCCGCCTCTTACACACTGCACAGCGTTAGCGAAGATATTTTACACCGTGCAAGATATTAAACTTTATTAAATACTGCAACACGCATGTTTAATGTTTAATGCGATCATGGTCATGTGACCGCTCAGGCTTTTGATCTATTCGATGCGTCGTGTTTAATTATTTTGATGCATTTGTGTATTTTTTTACGTGTTTGTGTTTCAGAGTATATCGGGCCTGAGGCTGACGGACACCTTCCTGAAGCGGACGTACGAGTACGACGACATTGCACAGGTGTGTGTGGTGTGTCCTTACCTGAGCCCTGAGACCTGAGGCTCCTCCCACTTCCTGTATCGGTAACCTGCACCTCCATGGACCAACCGCATCACCATTTTTACACTATCAGCTGACCTTCTTCTTTTAAAGTGTGTGCTTTTAAAGCCTTATTCTGATTTTAAGTGTGTGAATGTTAATAAAAGAGCGAACTCGAGCGAACAGCAGACTTCTGTACGGAGAAATAACCGATATCCCCTTCCAGCTCATCAAACGTTTAGGGACACGGAGCCTTTATCACCTCTTACGTTTCTGAGTAACGTGTGAGTTTTAGTGACTGAAAACACAACACGGAAACACAACTACGCCCAGTCGAGTCGGATCAACAGCTCCGTCCACAAACCTCTGACGTTCTCCGAGAGAGAGAGAGAGAGAGAGAGAGAGAGAGAGTGAGAGAGAGATTGTTGTAAAACATTCACACATGATATTGTTTTCCTCAGAATAAACCTAGCTACCCTTTAAAGCGGCTGTTTGTCATTTTTACAGCCCTCTGCTGCCTGTGAGGTGAACTGCAGAGCCCCACCCCCTGTGTTAAAACGCTGTATCCTCCATCAACAAGTGGGCGGGGCTTAATTCATTTCAGGGCTGGGGAAGAATATAAACAGAAGGCTGAAATGTAGAAACAGTGATGTTGGAAATCAAAGTTTTGGTAAATTATCTGGAAATTTGTTCTGATATTTGTTCCAGGTCTAGAAATAATTTTAAACATTACACACCGCACCTTTAATACAGTATATTATTGCAAAATGACAAGATGATTATTAATTCAAAGCATTCTGAAACGCTGTGTGTCCCCAAACTTTTGATGAGCAGCACATTTCTGTGTTAAAGCGTAAATACAGGAAACTTGCACAAGGAAAATGGGCTTCTATAAATATATACAGAACATACCACAGGAGTCCTGATTATTAATTAATATTTAATATTTAATCACTCTTTCAGTCATTTGGTTCTTGCTGAAGAAACACACACAATAAATTCAACAGCGATTTCACGTCACATTTATTCACCTGTGATTTGATTTTTTATATATATATATATGTGTGTGTGTGTGTGTGTGTGTGTGTGTGTGTGTATATATATATATAGGGCTCTGTGTTTACACACATGTTGTGTTTAAAGAGGAAATCACACACTCGGTGGTTATAGAGCATGCAGAATAAATCAGACTGAGACAGTAAAGTTCCTCATGTCCTCACTGTCCAACGAACAGCTGCTGAAATGACAGTAAATGACAGTAAATGACAGTAAATCTAACATCAGGTACACAGAGTCCTCCAAACATCCACACAATGTGTTAGTGTTCTTATAATGAACATAAAGTGCAGAAAAACCGATTCATGGGCACGGCGACACGGGCACGGCGACACGGGCACGGCGGCACGGGCACGGCGACACGGGCACGGCGACACGGGCACGGCGACACGGGCACGGCGCCATGAGCACCTCTCCTGCTGAACTGAACGCTGAGGGCACGAGTGAGAGCGAAAAGGGGAAAAGTCCTGAGCAGGACAAACACAGCATTTTGCATTTTGTGGAGGAAATTCTCAGTTTACAAAGAGAAAGAAAAGGAAGAAAGGACAGAAGAGAAAGTGAAAAGAGAGAGAGAAAGTGAGACTAATTAAAAATGAAGGAAAGTTTGAGGAAGAAAGATCAAGAGAAAAACAGAAGATAAAGACAGAGGGAGAATGAGAGATAAATGATGTTAGAAAAGTAAAGAGAGGTTTAGAGGTTTAGAAAGAACAAAAAGCAAAAGAAGAGGGACAGAAGGGGGGAAGTAAAGGTGAGTGCGACGAATGAGGAAGAAAAATAAACAAGAGAAAGAAGAATGTGACTGAAAATGCAGAAAGAGAAAAAAGAAAGAGGGAGAAATCGTGGGGGAAATGACAGAAAGAAAGGAATTAAAGTGTAGGAAGCTGAAAAAAGGACAGAGTATGAAATACAGGGAAAGAAAAAGTGCAGAAAAAAGAGAAAAACAGTGAGAATAAGGGAGAAAACAGAAAAAGGGGATTAAGGAATGATAGAAGGAGAGAATGAGAGAGAAGAAAAGAAAGAGAAGATTTTTATGGGAAAATCTCACATTTTAAACTGAAATATTTTAAAAACTATAAATGATCTCAAAATGAAAACTACGCAGCGGCGTTACGAGGTTTGACCGGCGGATTTCACTGTAATGTGTGGAAGAAGAATAAGAAGTATGAAGAACTCAGAATTCCTACTCCGCATTTCAGCGCTCCGAGTTCTCGGAGTGGGAATTCTGTGCCGTCACTGAGACTCAACAAGCATCAGATTCGCTTTAAGATCAATAAACACAGCAGGATAAGCCGATAATACCCCGTCATTCATCAACATTTCTTTTTTGTTTGTTTGTTTTTTTTTCAAATCGGTGAATTGTAGGGGAAAACAAAAGAAAATTAGAGAATCGCTCTTCAAACGGCTCTTCAAACGGCTCTTCAAACGGCTCTTCAAACGGCTCTTCCTGGGTTTTTAAATCTCTGTTCATTAAATCCAGTCACACGCTGGATCACTGTGAACCTCTCGTTTAGTCTTTAATCACTTCTTTTCCTGCTCTAACACACTGATCCGACTAATCTGCTTATTAACGTGTCCTTCCTGAGCGGAGTGTGTGTGTGTGTGTGTGTGTGTGTGTGTGTGTGTGTGTTGGAGCAGGAATCCAGGAGCAGGTTTTGGGAATCACTGTGTTCATGTTAAAACTCCTCAGATATCAAAGACTATAACACGGAACCTACAGATCATCGATCAGAACTGAACAGAAACAGACTATAAACACACTCGAGTCCTGATGGATCAGGAGAAAAGTGAGGACTGACACACACACACACACACACACACACACACACAGTGTCAGGATGGTGCATGTTTCTAAGTTTGAAGCTCTTTACACACTCACTAAGTCTTCACACTACTCCACTTTCCCCTGTGCAGTAATGTTTCATCATTAAAGCAGCAGTATGTGATATTTACAGCCGCCCCTCAGCACCGCCCCCCTGTGGAATGTAAGATGAACTGCAATTACAGTAGAAAACTTTTCCAATTCTTTCCAATTCATCTCTGTATGTTTCTTGAGTTGCCTTTTATGGGAGAAAAATTAAAAAGCTAAGAGTCTGTGTTTAGTCTGGGGGCGGGGCTAATTTCAGGGACAGAAAAATGTAAACAATCCTAAAAGAAAAAAAAAAAAAGCTATTTATGGTAATATCATGCACACGTTATAAGGTAGTGCACTATTTCTGGAGTCTCTTCTTCCGTTTTGTAGCCAAAGGTAAATAGTTAATATCCCACAATGCACCGCTGTAGGCTGGCTTACTCTAGAATGTACAGATCTCCCATGATGCACCATTTTAAACAAGGACTCTTTAAAATGATTTGATTATTACAGATGTACAAATAGTTTTAAACTTTACACACTGCACCTTTAATTCACTGTTTACAAAAATAAAAAAAAACAGGAACAACTAAAAGCTCAGCAAGTAAAAATAAGTCACATGGTGCATCAACGTCCAATCATCTGCTTGTTGCTACGCAGGTTTACCTTCATCATGACACCATTGGGTGATGAGAACAGGCTGCCTGTGATTGGTCGAAATCTTGCTTTATATTATAGATCGTACAGTTAGACGGTGATGTAACGGAAGCGAAGATGAAAACGTGATTAATAAAGACGTCCTGTCTGGAATTAACAGAACGTCTGCTAAGAACCTTTAGAACTCTAGAACATGAGGAGCTCACACCGACGATGAATTAATGAGGAAAGTCGTGTAGTGTGAAAGTTTTTACACCCGTGTTCTCAGTTCCAGGTAAAGTGCCACGCCTTCTCTCTCTCTCCCCTCGCTCGCCCACTCCAGCGCTCAGATTAGAGAGCGTGGGGATCAGGAGCTTTCCTCAGGACTGCCGCTGAACGACTGACTGCGGATGTGGTTCCTCAACTGTTCTATCAACTCCGGGTTCTGCTGCTGAATCTGCTGAGCAAACTGCTGACCACTGAGAGAGAGAGAGAGAGAGAGAGAGAGAGAGAGAGAGAGAGAGATGGGGATAGACAGAGAGACAGACAGAGAGAGAGAGAGAGATGGCAATAGCAATAGAGACAGAGAGACAGACAGAAAGAGAGAGAATGAGAGAGACAAAGAGAGACAGACAGAGAGAGACAGACAGAAAGAGAGAGAGAAAGAGCGAAAGCGATAAAGATAGAGAGAGAAAGAGACAGACAGACAGACAGAGAGAGATACAGAGACACAGACAGAAAGAGAGAGACAGACAGAAAGAAAGAGAGAGAGAGAGACAGAGAGACACAGACAGACAGACAGAAAGAGAGACATACAGAGACACAGACAGAAAGAGACAGAGAGACACAGACAGACAGAAAGAGAGAGAGAGACAAAGAGACAGACAGACAGAGAGAGAGAGGGAAATACAGACAGACAGAAAGAGAGAGAGAGACAGACACAGACAGACAGACAGACAGACAGAAAGAGAGAGAGAGAGAGACAGAGAGGTATTTGATGAGATTTAAAGCCACAGTAACGTCTCTTTGATTTATAACAGATTAACAGAAAGTGCAGTATTATAGTATTTGTATGGATTAAAATTTTATATGAGGATTTTAAAAAATCTGCTTTGGTTTTAAATAAAGCTTTTTTTTATTTTTATGATGATCTGAGTTAACAGTAAACTTGCAGGTGTTTGTGCTGATTGAGCGCAGTAGAGGTGACTGTTAATCAGATCGACTGAGAGCTGATCAGATTTACTGATATACCGAGAAACCAACACTTACGCTTCAATAAGGCTGGAGATATCAGACATTCCCCCGACTCCTGCTGCTGGACCTCCCACTGCGTTAGACATCATCCCCGACATCCTGACACACATTCCAGCACTTTATTACACATTCCACATGGTACGTTACAGCAGCTCCAGCTCTGTTACATCAGCGTGCTGAGAGCGGCTGGTGTATCGACTTAACGCTCACAGGAATTCATTAACAAGCGTCTGAGGTCTCAAATCTCCTGCCTCAACACTGAGGATCTGTCAGTAAGAATAAAGATGATAATGTAATACTGAAGCACTTACAGCTGCTGAACCTGCTGGTTTTGCATCACGCTGGCAGCCTGGAGATGAACAGAGAGAAAATAAACGACAAATCTGCTGGAGATACAGCCTCAGGAGTGTGTCACATCATATACATTTATACATCACATATAATATAAAGACCAGAATCAGCCAAAGTGCGGTGCAGTAAACTCAGATAGTCCAGACCAAATTCAACCAGAGCGAGGGATTAAATAAAACAAGGTGACGAGATGAGACAAAATAAATACCTCGACTCTAAAAGACTGGAACGTCTCGGGGAATAAATACACTTTACCCCAGAGTTTAAAGATCAGAGTTCACACTCGTACTGTGAAAATATTTTTCTGCACCTTCATAGAGCTTCCACACACGTTCCCAGTCTTTTATGTTCTGTGCTCTTGCTAATCTGTAATGGTTGTTAACTGTGTCGTGAATACGGAGGCTGTGTTAATGCAGAGAATAAGAGAATGTTTACAGAGAACAGATTTATCATCTCTGTGTCCTGACACACATTACTTTGACTCTGTATTACTTTGACAACACAAGAGCCATGACTTCTTCAAAAAAACATTTTCTGACTTTTCCTAGATCTGTAAATGGAAAATGTTGGTATTCCTTTGCTGTTTTATGTTCAGAGCATTTAGAAAGAGGGGGTCAGAGATACAGCTCGACATTTACACCTTTAAAAACAAATAAAAATGTGAACTCTGGTACATGGCAGGTGCTTCAGGCCTCACAAGTTCAAGTATTGAAAAAACACGAGGATTTCTCACATAGCTGTGTGTACATTAAACATTAAAGGCCCTGATTTGTCAGCTAGACCTCTCCCTCCTTTTTAAGAAACAGAAGAAGATATGATGTTATATCATCCATACATCAGAGAAAGACAAACCCCACAGGGATTCGTGTAAATTACGTAACCAGTAACTCTGAGACACGTCACAGTTAATACAGGAAATAAAGACTTTAAATCCCCTCACAGTTTATTAATCCCATCTGTAAATGTCAGAAAAGCATTTAGGGTTTTTTCTGTAAAGAACTGCAGACAGCACGCAGCTGTCGAGCTCTTCATCTAGCAGCAGTCAGCATTCAGGTCATAGCTAACGGTTTCAGCGGGTCAGTACAAGGTCACGATCATGTTACCGGACTCCACCTTCAACTCGCACGAGTCAGAGCTGCAAAGCCTTGGAGTTAATTCTAACAATAGACATCGGTTCCACTCTGGAAGCACATGAAGAATCCGAGAACTGCACGTTCCAAACATCCAAAACTCGTCCGCATGAAACGGCGGCACGGCCGGACTGAAAGGTTAATTCGTTACACATTCTGAACTTTACAGTGTTATAAGAACCATAAAGCCGCCATGAAGACCACCGCTTCTTACCATGCTGATGAACGCTGGGTTGTTAATGAGGCTGGCCATGTCGAAGCCCAGTCTGGACACCGTCTGAGGACACACACATTCCCCGAAAGAGAGTGAATGAACAAACAACTGTGAGTAACAGCCACAACATAGTTAATAAAACACACACACACACACACACACACACACACACACACTGAGTAATGCCTGAAATGTTCAACTGCACGCAACAATCCATGGACATTCTGGCACTAAAGCTAAGATGCGACCCCTACTCATTTTACGAGTTGTGTTTCAGATAGTTCCAGGATTCCAGTTTGTTCTACTCACAGAACCCGAGGATTCTCTCTTTTTTTGCTCAGCGGTCTTTAAGTTGGATTTGTAGGTGTCGTTTTCCGGATCCAGTACCAGCGCCTTCTTAAAGTAAGTGATGGCTTCTGGAAACTTGCTCATTGCAGCCAGCGCCAATCTTCAAACCAAAAACCAACTGTTATTACTTCTGTAAAATCACTGCTAAAGATTCTGTCACTTTATTACACAATAGTACTTTGTTGGTCTTCAGTTAGAGTCGTATTCAGAGTTAATCATGCAGCGAGGAATCAATACTGAAATTACACACGTCAGTATTCAGACCCGAGAAGAAACTACAGACTTAAGCACAGACAGTCACGCGAGAGCTACACGCAGAGGCGGAGTGTGTCTAAATCAGAGGTGTGTGTCATTATTTTATTAATTCAACAAATCAAAATAGAGGGGAAAAAAGCATGATAAAATAGCCTACATTACGATTTCACGACCTTGTATCTTGTGGCATCACTGAAGGACTCAGACGCTTCTACGCAACCATGGAGGTGTGAACAACATGCATTTCATTTTAATAATCTGAATTTGGAGCTCAGAAAATCTACTCACGCAGCTGCATAACCCGACTCTGAATACCAGGAACTTTCCTCACGTAAATACTTTAGGTCACTAACTTTGAATACAGCCCTTAGAGACTAAAGCACATCTTTTTCTATGTTCAGTGTGTGTTAATTGTGCTCTAGTCTGTTTCTGACTGTCTGTTGGCGGAGATTGTTAGTGTAAGTGCTGTACTTTTCCACTCCCTTTCCACTGATGGGTGGGTGCCAATACTTTGTATAGTGCAACAGATGGACTGGTCAGTAATTCTACCCCTAGAAAGTGACCTGTGTGAGCTCAGAGTGTACACTGCAGTGAGATGTACAGAAGGTTGGCGTATGAAGGCGAGGTGAGCTGCTCACCCCATTCGTCCGTACGCTTTGCTGTAGCTGGGGTCGATAGCGATGGCGCGCTCACAGTCTCCAATCGCTTCCGTGTAATTTCCCAGTTTGCTGTGTGCTGCGGCCCTGAAACATACACAACGTTTTCATTTCTACATTTTTTAGTTTCTAGGTTCAGATTTTAGTGCAGTAACGTTATTTGCACTGACCCTGATTCTGGCTTTACTTTGACGCAGTGCAAGAGGAACTGAGGAGATCATTTCCTGTTTCATTTACACTCCTGGTCACGTGACTCCCTGGAGTGAAGTGTGTGACTCCAATCCTTCACCCTGGTCAGCGCTACCACGTTTCACTTTGGCCAAAAGACGTGTGTGTTTGCGTTTTTTCTCACCTGTTACAGAAGTAAACTGCATTTCTCTGGTCCAGATGGACGGCTTTTGTGTAGCAGTCCAGCGCACAGCTGTAGTTCTCCTCCTTCATGTGGTTGTTTCCTGAAAGACAAACGTTTTATTCCTGAAGAAATACCTTCAGACCTTCAGACAGAGAAATACAGAGCTATTACACTTACACTGACACTTAATGTCTAGGAAACATGATACAAACTAGCAGTACAACAGACACACAAATTACACACACAACGCTACAGTATCACACACACACAACGCTACAGTATCACACACACACCGCTACAGTGTCACGCATACAACGCTACAGTATCACAAACACGGCGCTACAGTATCACACACACCCCGCTACGGTATCACACACACACACACTACGGTATCACACACACACAACGCTACAGTATCACACGCACACCCCGCTACAGTATCACACACACACAACGCTACAGTATCACACACACCCCGCTACGGTATCACACACACACAACGCTACAGTATCAC
>CM074990.1:23072940-23085306 GCA_037576825.1 Pangasius krempfi
GTGTGTGTGTGTGTGAGAGAGAGAGTGTGTGTGTGTGTGAGAGAGAGAGAGAGTGTGTGTGTGTGTGTGTGTGTGTGAGAGAGAGAGTGTGTGTGTGTGTGTGAGAGAGAGTGTGTGTGTGTGTGTGTGTGAGAGAGAGAGAGTTCCTATGAGTTGAGGCAGAGCAGTGTTTGGTATTCCAGGTGAATTTCAGAGGAAGTGTGAGGCTCGGCGCAGTGCCTGTGTGCGCGTGTGTGTGCGCGTGTGCGCGTGTGTGTGTGCGTGTGTGCGTGTGTGTGCGCGCGCGTGTGTGTGCGTGTGTGCGTGCGTGTGTGTGTGCGTGTGTGCGTGTGTGTGTGTTTCACCTCGATCGCCCCCTGATTTCCAGGAAGTGTGTGAGAACCTGGTGAAATTTCTCCACCGCAGTGACGTCTGAAACCTGAAACTGAAAATCAGAACACGTTTCTGTCCCAGGCGGCGTTCGCTGTACACCGCTAAACTAACTGCACTTAGTTCCTGAGTGTTAAAAAACAAGTCTTAAATATTACAGAGTCACACTTAGCAGCTCTCAAAAGTTTATACCCCCTCTGACATGCTCTGTTAAAGCTATCTGCATGCATACCCCATTAACACGTTTAATGATTTAAATCCGTCACATGTTCACACAAGTTTTGTTTTTTTAAGGCCTGAAGCTCTCGAGTGGTTGAGATAACAGTCAGGAAAATCTCTCTCACACACCCTGAACCTGAAAATACTGATCTGGAGTAGGAGATAAAGCGCTTTCAGAGTGCTGATGGTGCGTGATTAATGGCGGTCACGCCCAGCATTCACAAACACAAAGAGACGAGCTCAGAGTGGGGGAAAGACAGGTGAAGAAAAAACATCCAAAACAAACAGCAGAGAGTCATTAGAAGAATAGGAGTGGAGTAAAAACACATTTATATCATGTTTAGAAAATATAATTTAGGTTGTGTAACTATTATATTATTTTAGTATTCAATTTCTGAGTGTTTTTGTTACTTGTGATAATGAAACCTGACTCTTGTCTAAGTGGTGTTAGTTTTTTTTCTCCATCTTTCTCTCTGTAATACACTCACAGTGTGTTTATCCTGCTTTGAGATTGTGTGTTTAGTCTGCTGGGGAGTGTGTGTGTGTGTGTGTGTGTGTGTGTCTGGTGTTTTTAATTTGCCATAAACACACGCAGTCCCTCAGGCTGTCTGTGTCTGATGGCTCCTGACCGTCCGCCCTGTGCGTGTCCACGCTGTCCATTTGTTCAGAACAGAAGGCTGAGATTTTCTCTCACGCTGTGAAGTTTGTCGTTCTTGAGATGACCTGAATCACAGCCACGACAGAAAACACAAAAACCATCAATTCGAGAAACACAGGAGCTGAACAGGCTAAAAGTGGGACATGGAGGAACTTGTTAAAGCGTGTTGTGATGTGTGTGTGTGTGTGTGTGTGTGTGTTCAGGAAGGGAACCTGCGGCGTTACCCCACACCGTACCCCGACGAGCTGAAGAACATGGTGAAAACGGCGCAGTCTGTCGCTCACCGCCTCAAAGAGGACGAGTCCGGAGACGAGACGGCCGGAGAGAGGAACCACGTGGGCGTGCAGAGTGTAGGAGTGAAGGTGAGCGCTCGCACGTACACGGGCTTCACGTCCTCAAAACCTCGTATAAACAACACTTCAGAAGCATCGCGAAGGTAAACACTGATATTAAATAAAGAAACTAGGACCAACATAAACATTATTTATGAAGGATTTGTGTAGTTGTGATGTGAAACACACTCCTCTACTAGTATTAAATGTTTTAGAATATTTACAGTATATTTAAGGGCAAGAAAGCCGCATAAGGGTGTCTGAGGGTTTCACACCTGCTAGTCCGGTTCCTGAGTCCGAATCAGAGTGACGTCGATAGTTTTGCTTTGTTTTCTGTTTGGTTTGTTTTCTGTTTGGTTTGTTTTCTCGCTGCATGTAAGCCGGCTGAGGCGCGTGTAGGGCGTTTGCCGAGTGTGTGCGGAAATCTTAAAGAGCACACGGAGGGAACACGGAGCTGCGCTCAGCATATTACTACTTAAATATATAAATATATAAATTGCTGGTTTAAAATATTTCGTGTCTCGCATTCACTGTTAATTTGTTCTTTTTGTTCGTCAGTCCAAATCTCCACAACACATCGCAGGTCCACAGCACTCAGCTCCGTCCTTTAGCTCACTTTATCACAGCTGCAGAAGAATGTCGTCCTCACCCCAGAGCACACGCCGTGTCCGGTTCACTTCCTGTATTCGGGTCGACTGAATCTCTGTGTCACTGCAGCAGAACCGCACTAGAGTTGGATTAGAACCGTCGCCTCACGGAGACGCTCTCAGACAGGTCGCTTTGGTTCCTTAGACAGCCTCAGGACTGATTTTCACTCAAGTCTCCATCATTGAACAGTTGATAACTTCAGTTCAGGAGAACAGACTTAAAGTTAAAACTATAATGAATTCAGGAATGTTGCTCATAAGCTCCTGTTTACGCGATTAACACTTTCTGACTCTGTAGTACACAGTTACAGAAGGGATTTATTTATAATCCACTATCCGGAGTCACCCAGATGAGGACGGGTTCCTTCTGACTCTGGTTCCTCTCAAGGTTCCTTCTTCATATCATCTCAGGGAGTTTTTCTCACCACCGTCACCTCTGACTCACTCATTAGGGATAAATTCATACGTTTAAAATGTATATCCTGAATTTATATATTTCTGTAAAGCTGCTTTGTGACGATGTCCACTTTTAAAAGCGCCATATAAATAAAACTGAATTGAATTTGCACCGAGAAACTTTAACATATAGAAGGAAGAACAAATTGAGCTAAATATCAGCTAGAAAAATCCATCAAAAACAAACAGGGAAACAGAGTGTAGTATAAAATTATTTAACCTCCTTGTGATTTTGTTAGATGTAAATTTATTTATCGTGTGTGTGTTAAACAGGTTGCTTGAAGATGTAGGAAAATAAACCAGTCTTATTGTTTATGTATCTCATTAATGTGTGGTTATTAGTTGTTATGATGCAGCGTAAGGTGGTGTGTGATGTGTGAGGTTGTGTTCTGTCCTTCACCAGGTGATCGAAACTCCGTGTAGCAACGGCAAAGCGCATGAGCCGGAGTCCAAAGCTCCGGTCCAGAATTCCACTCCACCTGAGCCGAGGGACGTTCCGGATAACTGTGACACGGAGAGGATCCCGCTGAAGAGCTCGGAGAACACCGGAACCACCGTCAGCTCCGAGGACACACTCGAGGTGCTCCATCATGGAGATTTATTTATTTATGATCATCAGATTCCCAGCTCCGCTTTTCAGCCTCATGCTCGTGTTTAAATGTTTCCACTCCTCCTGGATTCTGTTTATACAGATTTGAGTTTTTGGGTCAAATTTAATTATTTTTTTGCTAAATTCAGACTCGGTACTTCTTCATTCAGGGGCGGGGCTACGTATGAGCTCAGGCTGTGGTGTCAGTAAACAAGCTTCACAGAGGTAGATTCAGACCAGTCATGTGTGAGACTAGAAAATGATCGATTGCTGAAATCTCGCTCCTGTGACTAACTGAATAAGGGTGGCTAGGGTTAGGGGGGGATTGGGGGGCGTGTCTAATTTGCATATTCATGTTTATTCATGCACCAGTTGTGTGATTTTCTGCAGGAATCGGAGGAGCTGTCGTCTGATGAAGAGGAGATGAAGATAGCTGAGATGAGACCTCCTCTTATCGAGATCTCCATCAACCAGCCCAAAGTGGTGGCCCTCAGCAAGGACAAGAAAGGTGCAGGGACTCGTTTATCATGGCTGAAGATTTTTATTAGATTAGACTCTAAAATATATAAATAAATAAATAAATATACTGGATAAATTAATTAAATAAATAAATAAATAAATACGTAAGCACCACCACAGTGTACAAACACACACATTTAGACCTTCGTAAAGTAAAGCTGTGATCTTTTTCATAAAGACAAACATCTCTCACACACACACACACACACACACACTGATGATGTCATTTCCTGTCTGTCCTGGTACAGATGACAGTAAAGACGCCGACTCGTTGCTGGATGAAACGGTCGCCAACAGCAACCAGAACAACAGTAACTGTTCCTCACCGTCCCGCATGTCGGACTCGGTGTCTTTAACCACAGACAGCAGCCAGGACAACTCACTGTGTACTCCTGAGAGAGAGAGCACGATCCCCCTCATCCCCAAGAGCAGGTACACACACACACACACACACACACCATCATCATCATCATCATCATCATCATCATCATCATCTCCACCTCGACATGTCATCACGAATCACATGACACGTACAGAACGACGCTGTTTATAGCTGCAGCTGTGAAACAGTCAACAGAATGATTTGTGGTCGACGCTGTCAGGCCTTAATGAGCAGTCGTGCTCCGTCGTTAAGGCTCTGGGCTGCTGATCAGGAGGTTGTGAGTTCAGTTCCAACGCCACTAGAACGAGAACTTTAACCATCACCTGAGAATAAAATGAATAAATCTAAACTAGTCCTGATGTGCATCTCGAGCCGCACAAGCTCACCTCTATTCAGGCATCTTTAATTTGTTTAACATTTGCGTGTGCTAGAACATACTAGATAAAAGATTTAACTTTCAAATTAATTTGAATATTAACGAGCACGCCCTGTACAACGCTGTTTTAAAATAGCATATGATATATTTATTTTTTATATAACTCACTACATAATTTAAACATGTAATGATGACGTATTTATTATGAGCTCTTATACATCATGTGACACTGGACATTTTCAAATATAAAGTGTCTTGTGTTTGTGTTAGACTTTACAACTAGAATACAGAACAAATTAAACATGCAAATGTAAATTTTTTACATTTAAATATATAAATATATAAATACTGAGTTAATACAGGTATATAAAATATTAATCAGAGTAACATTCATTCTCACAGCTCTCGTTTTTAGTTTTTAGGTTTCATTACGCGCGTGCTTTTTGATCGACTAACATTTTCTTCTTCTTCTAGACACGAGGATGAGAACCTGAACCAGCTGAAGGAGTCGGTTCCCCTGCTGCAGAACTGTAACGGCTCAGAGACCTCGCTGCAGACCGTCCTGAAGAACCAGCGCACCTACGAGAGCAAAACAGGACCCGGCATGTCCGACTACGAGCTGGAGGAGAGGCTGGCGCTCATCGAGAAGGACATCAACAACGGCGTGTCCGAGCCGTACAGCAAGTGGGATCAGATCAACATGAACGTGTCTTATGAGAACATGGAGAAGACCAAGAGCACCTCCAGGGTGGAGACTAGGCTCAGCAACAACAACGCCAGCTCTGTGGAGAACCTCGACAACGGGACCCAGAACAGCAAAGCGCAGCCGGGGGAGGGCATGACGAGGCACGAGGTCGTCCGAACGGTCGTGGCGTCCGGCGAGGTGTCTCTGTCTCGCAGCACGGAGGAACTGACCCCTGAGAAGAGATGTCCTCCAGCTACTGTGATGAAATCTCAGAGCATCAGCAACATGGAGGCCGGAGGAATGAAGCTGTACTCCATGGAAGGTGAGGTTCCTCCGTATGAGTGTGTAGTGGGTTCTCCGGCTGTCCCGGGCCCCCAGTGCCAGAGCATCGTCCGTTCCAAATCAGCCTCGCTGCTCGACGACCAGCCGCTGCAGGTCCACCCCGGTTCCTCGGGTTCCTCCTCTGACCTCCTGAGCGCCGGGTCCAGAGTTCCGGCCCGCTTCCCCGTCGCCCCCCCGCCTCAGTATAACATCCAGTACGCGAGCAGCATGGTGCCTAAAGAGAACCTCTGGTGCCAGCGTACCCCATTGCCCCCTGATCAGCCCTACCTCCCTCCTCAGCACTCCTTCGCCAACACCAACTACTCCAACCGCAACAACGCGCCGCCGTACCCCCACCAGCCCCAGCAGCGCGGCCCCCCCAAAACACCGGACATGTGGGCGAAGGATCGCATGCTGCCCCCCGGCGTGCAGAGAAACCCCCTGCAGAGGCAGAGCAGCACCTCCTCCAACGCCTCCATGGTCATGGCGGAACCTCGCCGCGTCCCCGGCCCTGACGGCGACTACGTGAGCTACAGAGAGATCCACAGCATGCCCCGAGCTCCTCTACAGATGAACCTCCAGAGACCCCTGTCAGCCCGCACCTACAGCGTGGACGAGGGGAACGCGCCACGCCCGCACAGCGGCCGCCCTCCACCGCACGAGCTCCCCGAGAGAACCATGTCCGTCTGCGACTTCAGCTACCAGCACGGCAGCCCGAACAAGAGGCCCAGCGCCCGCGTGAAGTCCGAGCACTCGCTGCTGGACGGAGCTCCAGGTGGAGGTGGCAGGGTCCCGGCTGACTGGAGAGACCAGGTCATGAGGCACATCGAGGCCAAGAAGATGGAGAAGATGGTGAGTGAGATAGAAAGGGGTTTAACATCAGACTGCTGTAAACTTCCAGAACGTCTAGGGTTTATTTTCAGATGTTCTCCAGGTGATCCGGTTAGTCACATACACAGAATATAACCTGACGAGGTGGTGTGGTACAGGACCGGAGTTACTGTTACCACCCTGAAGCTGATTGTTTTCCTGTAACTGCACATCCCCAAGTGTTTTATTCCTTTTATACAACAGCAGTTTGCCATTTATTTGAATTTGAATTCACTGTTTGTTTATTTATTTATTTATATATTTATTTATATATTTGGAGAACGGCATGTTAAGTGTTTGCGTAACGAGTCAGTTCCTGTTCTCTTTAAGAGATTTACACTCAGTGCTTGTGTGTGTGAAATGTTCTGCATGTTTGGTTCCCTCATTAACACACACAGCTTTACATCACTAACACCTCCACCTCATTAACACTCTGCATGTTTTCAGCTCTCTACACCACTATTGCATGGTCACCGCAGTGTCTGTTGAATGTGTGTGTGCATGTTTGCGTGCATGCGCACGTGTGTGTGTGTGTGTGTGTGTGTGTGTGTGTGTGCTCTCAGACCATGCTGTCTCGGTCTTTGGCCACGCTCTGTGGCAGTCAGAGCTCTCTGGCCCTGAGCGCTGTAGATGGACGGCAGTTTGGAGGCCACAGGCCCAGCGTGAGTACAGCACCAGTGGGGATTAAACCTCATAACCTCCTGTTCATCACCTCAGTCTGGGTTTCACTCTCAAACCTGCAGCGTGGGTTCTAAAGGGCTGTTCTCTGCTCATGTTCTTCATTTAATCATTTCACCTGCCCTGGACTAAGTGGGTTTTGTGTGTGTGTGTGTGTGTGTGTGTGTGTGTGTGTGTTTGTGTGTGTGTGTGTGTGCATAAGCCCCGCCCCCTTCCCTCCATCTCACATTAGTAATGTTTCGGCCAGTGCTCTCATCTCCACTCCATTTTCCTTGTGCTTTAAAGATGAGTATAAAATGATTAAATCATTTTAATATTTCTATTTTTACCTTAAAGAGCTCCCAGTGAAGACTGTTATGGAGACAAACTGAGCCATGCCAAATACGCTGCAGTTTTTATTCCTCCGTCACTAGGTGGTGGGGGTATTTTGTTGCCGTGCGACTGTCTGAGATTCTCGTTAGCGTGATATCTCAGGAGCGATTGGTTGAATGATTGAGGGATTGATACGGAATGATCATTGTACCCAGTCACGGCAAGGTCAAATATCTGAAAAAATAGTTTTTCTTCAACAGCTTCCTTCCTGTTTGCAGTGTATTTTAAGGGCGTTTCAGGCACGTCAGTAACAGGAAGGACGAGGCATCCCCGGTGCCGGTTGGCGTCGAGTTCTGCTTGTTTAGAAAACATCTTTGACCCTGTGATTGCCAAGAAATATTTTCTCTTAATCAGAAATGAATGAACACGGCCAGTAAGAACGGTCAGAAAACACTCTTTCCAGTGCAGCGGTAAAATCAGAGCTGTCTGTCTGGACCGGAATAAAGCGATCAGATTACTGTTCAGTTTGAAAAACAGCGAGGTGACGAGGGCAGAATTATCTCAGGACAGGGAAGAGAACACCAACATCGTTAATCTGGTGTTTGTGGAAATAATCTCGCAGAGTTACACCAGTGACCCGTGTAAAGCCTGTCATTGTGTCTGAAAAAGGGCTTAATCCTGCGCTAATCATTTATAAAGTACTGTTTAGAGTTTACACAGGGTGCTGAGAGAATCCACCCATGTCATTTTTTATTTATTTATTTATTTTTCTTCTGTACAGATTTTTCCTTTAGCCCTCTTCAGACGGGATTAGTTTCACTGCGTGACGTTTTTCCACGTCTCCTCTGAGATGCAAACATCCGGAGAGCATTTAACTTGCCTTATGATTAGCGCGTTTACACGGACCGGTTTCTCATCCGGTCCTGAATGTTTGAGTTACTCAGCGTCTGGCGTTAGATTGAGGAGCGACGGCAAATCGTTCATTTATTTGTAGAAAACTGCGTGATCTTGTAGCACTGAATCCGTCGCTTGTTCTTGAGTAACCTGCAGCCTGACCCTCGCTCCTAACCTGATTATTCTGTACTCTTATTCTCAATCTGTCGCTTTGCCTTCTTTCTCAGCGCTGTGTATGTTCAGCTCATACACAGCACTGGGCTGACTCAGTGTTGGGGTGTGTGTGTGTGTGTGTGTGTGTGTGTGTGTGTGTGTGTGTGTGCTGGTGTTGAGGGTTAAATTCACTCTTAACGTGTGTGACCACGTGCTTTAATCTGTTAATCACTTAAAAGACCACAGGAGAATTGTCCCGCATTAAGACTTAAAAGATTACTGATCCGTTTATTAGAGTTAATATGTCCTGAGTGAAGATGTAAGGAGAAAACGCCGGGGTTACCGTCTAATCCACCGTATAGATGCTGCGTCACGCGGACGCTCCTGTGGTCAAAATCCGAAACTCAGTCATGAAAATCCTGCTCCCTTAAATTTGCGTTTTCAGTTCCGGCTTTGTGCTTCTGTTAGATCTTGTTAAAAATATCCTGATCGGTTTCTATTAAAATCCCAGACTCACTGAATTATTCATGAACAGGTGTACTGCAGCGCTTTTCTGCAGAAATCTGTATTAAATCAAGAATGTTCTGTTTCTCAGCCACAGTTTAGAATTAAAAAAGAAAAAGAAAAACACAGCTGCATGCTTTTCTAATGAGAAGGTTCTAATGTTGTGACTGTGTGTTTGCAGGATGAGAGTTTTGGTCCTTATGGACAGCAGGGCTACACCATGGACTCTCACAGAAAAGTAAGTTTAACCTCATTACAGCCTGAGCTCATTTAATCTGGTTAAATGAAGCCAGAGTTAAGCAGATGGACAGATACACGGGTGGCTCGGTGTCACTGATACGGCAGACGTCCGGGAGGATCAGGATCTCGAGCCTCGTGGGTGTTTCTGATCCTCAGTCTGCTTTGTGGCATCAGAATAAGGAAGTGACCCACGGGGGGAATTTCGGAGTAAAAACACGACTTCCAGTTGAGCTTTAAGAGTTATTTATATATATATATATATTTCCTTGTAACTCAAAGACCTGCAGATTATAACCTCGTGTGTACGCCAGCGAGCGACAAAACAACAGGCGAGCGTTCACACAAAACCGAGCCGCGACTTCAGTGAAAAGATTTTCTCAGTTCTGTTCAACAGCTTTAGAAAAGTCTTACAGTAACACACACACACACACACACACACACACACACACCGAGGCGGAGGATGTTGACCCTGAGACGCTCTGCTCCAGCAGTGATTAATTATCACTAATTAATGAGCAACGTTAAGAAAGCAGGGACAGACAGACAGGAGAGAGAGAGAGAGAGTGAGTGAGTGAGTGAGCGAGAGAAGGGGGGAGAGACAGAGAAGGGGAGAGACAGAGAGAGAAGGAGAGACAGAGAGAGAGAGAGAAAAGGAGAGACAGAGAGAGAGAAGAGGAGAGAGAAGGTGAGAAAGAAAGAGAGAAAAGGGGAGAAAAGGGGAGAGAGAAGGGGAGAGAAAAGGAGAGACAGAGAGAAGGAGAGAGTGAAGGGGAGAGACATAGAGAGAGAGAGAAGGGGAGAGAGAGAGATTACTCCTGAGAGCAGATCGTCCTTCAGGCCTCTCTGTAATGAAAAGCTGAACACACGAGTAACACGCTGAAGATCCTGTAATGTTTTATAATATGCGTGTTAAATCTGTTCCTCTTGGTGCGTTATGACTCAGAGTGCGGAGGAACTCGTGCTTTCATTAAGAAGAAGAAGAATGTGTTCTATTTATATAACACCTTTATTACAATCAAGGACGAGCAGCGAGGAGAACGTGTTTGGGGAAGAGGCACGGTACAAGCTGACTCTTAAAATGGCCGAAGGAAGTGAAGTCATGATGGTCCTGGAAATAAAAAATAAATGATCATAATATATGGCCAGTGTTCAGACATTTACACACACACACACACACACACACACACACACACCAGATCATCTGTCTGATTAAAGCTAATCTATAACTATACTCTTCATCCACAGCACAGCTCTGTGCAGCTTTAGCTCTTTTATTTGCGCTGAAATTAAGATTCCACGCTGGAATTTACGTCCTCGGTCGTGTCACATGTCCACATGTAAAGTGTTTTTGTGGTTCCTTCTGCCCCCTGGTGTCAGACAGTGAAACTACACCACTCCATAAAGAGCTAACGGTGTGTTAGAGCAGAGAAAACACTCCACTGTGCTGTAAATCAGCAGCTCACTGACTGACCTGTAACCCTGTGCACATTTAATAACGCCCTTTATGTCGTTCATCACGCTAGTCTTTCTCTCTGTACTCGTTTAATACGAGGTCGTGTTAGCCCGTAGAGCCTGCAGATTAGTTTTGTGCCCACGGCTTTGCCAGGATCAGTCACGTGCTCTTCATGTTCCTAAAATTAAACCGTTGTGTGTTTGTATTCGTGTTTGCGGTCGTCCGGAGCCGAGCGTTAAGCAGCTGATGTGAAATATGATCGCTTAAACCCGCAAAAATGCCGTCACGGAAACAGGCTTCGTCTCGACTCGTGTGGGTTTGTTTAAATCGGCGTGTAGAAAACTGCAAATAAAACAAAGAAAACTCGACTGTCAGGATGTTAAAAAGAACGAGGGGAAGTGTAGAAATAACGATAAAGGAATTAACAATGGCGAAGTAATAGTAATAATAATAATAATAATAACGTTTGCTTATTGTTTTTGTTTTCTTTTGGAGTGGAAGATTTGGCGCTCAGTGTGAAGCAGAGTCAGGAGTGTACACTCTCCAGCGTAAGAGTAAAAGCTGAAAACGAGCCTCTGAGCTCCGAGTCGGCGTGATGCAGCGACGGGTCGGAGAGCGAGACGGCCGTCTGTCCTGCGCAGAGCACACACTGAGCCGCACCCATCGCAGCAGAGCCTGATGACGCTCAGAGCTGCAGAGTGGCTTAGGAACGCTGTGTTTTAACTGAAATGCCTGGTGTCTAAAGAGAAATGCTTTAAAATATACATTTTTCTTCTGTTTAACCCCTTCAGCCCCTGCGTCCTTTATAACGAAGGTCACATGATTCGTAGGTTTTTCTTCGCCAGAATGTATAAATGAAAAGAACATTGGCTGATTGGTTCACAGAGAGTGCAGAAGAATATAAACACACACGGAAATGTTCTGTTAACGTCTGTATGTTACCCTAAGCCTAAATAAATAAATAAATAATTTAAAAAAGAGAGATACAGGTTTCTTATTCTCACGAGCCAAACGCTTTATTGTTAGGAGAGAAAAAGAAAAGCAGTGTGATGTTTGAGTGAGTGACGAGCGTACATTTCAGCCGAAAATAAAACAGGTTAATGTGTGTAAAACATCCTTAATGTGTGTGTGTGTGTGTGTGTGTGGTGTTTAGGTGCCTTTGATGAACGGTCAGATGTGCGCTCCTCCTCCTGCTCCTCTCCGCTCTCAGATGAACTGCGCTCAGGGTCCGATGGCTCGTCACCCGTCCAGAGAGCAGCTCATCGACTACCTGATGCTGAAAGTGTCCCAGCAGCCGCCGTGTCCCCCGCGTCACCCCCTCGACACCCTGCCGCACGAGGTACCGCGCGCGTGGGAGGGGCCGCGTTCCTGTCCCGCCTGTCAATCAGAGCAACACGAGCCAATCACAGAGCGTCAAACAAGTGCAGGGAACAAAGCATCAGGTGTACAGGGATGTTGTGATGTCACAGCTCTCCTCAGCCCAAAAGTGTTCACACCCGTTAGGACGGAATGAAAAGCTTTAGCTACAGAAGTGTAAACAGCGTACGATGGGATGTGCACAGTGGCAACGTCCAAACAATAACACTTTCATTAATAAATAAATAAATATCCTGTAATAACGCACATGTCCACGCTTATAACCTCTTATAGCTTATAACCTCTTATAGCTTATAGCCTCTTATAGCTTATAACCTCTTATAGCTTATAGC
>CM074990.1:23096106-23106271 GCA_037576825.1 Pangasius krempfi
GTGAGTGAGTGAGTGAGTGAGTGAGTGAGTGAGTGAGTGAGTGAGTGAGTGAGTGAGTGAGTGAGTGAGTGAGTGCACTTCCTGTTCAATACTTTCCTCTTTCCTTCACACCAAACATAAAATCTCTGAACCTTAAACTACAGTTAACCTTTATTTTACTTTGTTTTCCAGTAGAACAGGAAACTTCGCTGCACTTTACTCCTTTAAAATGCGAGGTCATGCACGACTATTCAAACCAGAACCGCCCGAGTGTCCGCCTCGCTTCTGTTCATCAATAAAGCTTATCAGCCAGGTTCTGTCACTAAACGGGTCTGGGTCTTGCGATTGGTCCGAAGCTGTTTAAGTTGTAGAGTCACAAACTGAGTTCATACGAAAGCTCTGCCCCCGGACCGGATTTATACAGAACGAGTTTCTTCCTCGGCAGGTTTTAGTCTCACCAGCAGACACATGAGCGAAGCTAATCTGAGCTCCTCTTCCATGCTGGACTAGAACCATACTAGACCCGGTTCCTGTTTGTGAATGAGTGGTGGTTCATGCTCTGGTCCGATTGCTTGGCTCAGCGGCACAGAATGTTCCGGACCGTCTGGCCAACTGTTCTCATGTCTTCACCGTACACACTGTCCTGCCAGCAGGAGACACCGAGACCGGTTCTGACCCGTTCTTCTCAAACAGCCGGTGATGGCTCTTTTTTTTTTGTGTCGGAAAACACCATGTTCCTGAGCACCGCCAGGGGGTTAAATGTAGCCTGTGTGTGTTGGGTCTCTTGAGAGGGAGGGAGAGAGAGGGAGGGATAGAGAGGGAGGGATAGAGAGGGAGGGATAGAGAGGGAGGGATAGAGAGGGAGGGATAGAGAGGGAGGGATAGAGACAAACTTTGTTGATCCTGAGGGAACTGTTCAAACTGGGCTGCTTTGTGTGTTGCACAAGTAGAATGTTCGTGCTCTTACACACTCCCACGTGTGTGTGTGTGTGTGTGTGTGTGTGTTGGATCAGTGCCAGGCTTATTGTGAAACACACCTCATGATGGATTTCATGACCCTCTCGGGCTCGGAACAGCACGTCTCCTGTTTGTGTCCTCGGCTAATCGCGTCACCTCGCCGGCGTGTTTACGTGTTTTCAGGTCGCGTGAGTTCCAGTAACGAGCTGAACGGGGAACCGGGTTCTTTTTTAGACACCGCTTTATTCAGGAACACGTTATTACGCGTACGGAAACGTCTTTCTCTGATGGACTGCTCACTGCCTGCTGACTAACACGTGACTAACGCTGCACTCATTCACTACACTTTTAGAAGAATCTTCACTTCTATTACTCTTTTGTTTCATTACTTGGTTTGCTTTTTTCCTGAGGTTTTTTTTCTTTCTTAGTCAGTTTCCTTCCTGTACTTCTCTCTCTCTCTCTCTCTCTCTCTCTCTCTCTCTCACATTCAGTCTTTCATTCTTGCTTTTACACATTTCTTTAACTTCTCTTTTTAACTGTTAGTTTTTCTTTCTTTCAGGATGCAGCTGTTTACTCCTCTCTCTCCTCTTTTTCTTCAGTTACAGGATCCTTTTCTTTTACTCGTTCCTCCGTTTCATTGACGAATACAGAATCTTTGTTCTGCTCCTTTCTTTCTTTCACTGCTCTGTCATTTTTTTTATACAGAAAGTCTACAGAATCTTTCTTTTACTCTCTTCTTTCTCTTTCAGGCAGCTTGAGCATCTTTTCGTTGTTTCTTTTTGTCTGTTAGATTCCTTCCTTCTTTCTTTCTTTCGCAGGATATTTATTCATCATGTTCTCGATGTGTTGTGCATCAGCGTTATAAGTTCTATTAATAAATGTTGGTGGAGGAAAAAAAGAGTTCGGAGTCTTAGTGCTCAGTTTTAAAGTGTGTGTGTGTGTGTGTGTGTGTGTGTGTGTGTGTGTGTGTGTGTGTGTGTGTGTGTGTGTGTGTGTGTGTGTGTGTTCTCAGACTGAGCGATGGCCCAGGAGACCAACCAGAGCCCCGTGCCCATGCTCTGCACCACCGGCTGTGGGTTCTACGGGAACCCCAGGACTAACGGCATGTGTTCGGTGTGTTATAAGGAGCACCTCTCCAGACAGAACAGCGGAGGTGTGAGTCCTCTCAGCAACATGGGTGAGCAGATCTGCTCTTCACCTTCAGTCCACTGAGAAACTCCCGAATCTGTAACTGTGTTTAATGTGCTTCATCTCTCGCTCTCTCTCTCGCTCTCTCGCTCTCTCTCTCGCTCTCGCTCTCTCTCTCGCTCGCTCTCTCTCTCGCTCGCTCTCGCTCCTCGGGTGACTGAACAGGTATTTAATTCGTGATCGATACGGTGATGTAACCGATGTGGGTTTCGTTGCTTTTCAGGTTCTAGCAGTGTAACCAGTAGTCCCACCTCCGAGGCGTCTGCCCTCCAGATCATCGAGGCCAGTTTAAACAATTCTGCGAGCGAAGCCGAGTCGCCCTCCGCGGCCGCCGCGGCACTTCCTGTTACGCAGCAGATGACTGAGATGAGCATTTCTTGCGAAGAGGAAGTGGCAACACCTAAAGTAGAAATTCCTGAACCTGGTTAGTTTTCACAATGAACTGATAGTGTTTTTAACGGGATAGTAATACGGGTGTGACGGTACAGCGTGACGCGGGGCATCATGGGAATGTGCGATTCACGTCGTGTGCATCAGCAAACCGCACTGTTCACACGCCAGCAGCCCATAAAATATCCAGCGAGCAGACTGACGGCTTCGGGTCACAGCCCACACGCGGGACACGTCACACGTCACGCGGTTATAAAGAGCTCCTCAGGAGCGTTCGGTCGACAGCAGCCTCGAGGACGCAGAAGCTACAGAGCAACTTGTTTCAGTTCAGTTTTCCCGAATCAGAGACTCCGTTCAATCAAACTTTAAAATAAACAAATGTATAAATTCTCCCTAAAGATATTTTAAAGATGGGTGTGACGCTGTAGTCCATTATGTTTACAACATTAAACCTGTTCTTAGCTGTTGTTGGTTTAATTAGTTTTATACAGACAAAAATGCACGTTGTTTTATATTATTATATAGAAATAAAAACGGTCTTCAGTCATAATGTTTTTTCAGTTTTGTTCAAAATATTCTGAGAATCGAACGGAGTGTAGCGTTAAATCCGCAGTTAATAATAGTAGTTGGTAATTACTGCGCTGTCACTGTCCATAAGTTCAAAGCGGTGTGTTGGAGTGTTAATGAATAGTGTTGCGCTTCTGTATGAATGGTATAGAAACACGTCGTGGGTTTGATGCATGTGACTGATTTCTGTCTGTTCGGTTTCCTCAGTTGTAACTCAGCCCACGGCTGCTGCTTCCTCCTCGGTGAACACGGCGGGCAGCGCCGAGCCCAAGACCCCCGACGCCCCCAAACCCAAGAAGAACCGATGCTTCATGTGCCGCAAGAAGGTCGGCCTTACAGGTGAGACGCCTCGCCATATCGCTAGCGCTATTACACGTGTTATAAAGGTGTAATTAATGTTCCCGGTGCTGCGCTCAGGGTTCGACTGTCGCTGTGGAAACCTGTTCTGTGGACTTCACCGTTACTCAGACAAGCACAACTGCCCCTACGACTACAAAGCCGAGGCCGCGGCCAAGATCCGCAAAGAGAACCCCGTGGTGGTGGCCGACAAGATCCAGAGAATATAGATCACCTGCGCGGCTCTTTGGCTTTGACCTTTGACCCTCATTTCCGGGAGAAAGATAATGCGTAAAAAGGAGAAAAAAAAGGACTCGCACTTGACCTGCGATCTAAAGGACTATTTTTATTTTTAATGACGTTGATCTTGTTTTTCAGCCGATGCATGAGTGGAGTGATCTGTTTTTGTTTGTTTTTGTCTTCGGTGTACGATGGAGTTAAAAAGTGGGGAAAGTGGGCGGGGTTTAGATTGCGTGCGGTTGGCGTGCGGTTGGGGTGGTGTTGGGGGGAGGGGGGTGTTGCGTTAAAGGCGGCCCGTCTTCGTGATCGTGTGCGTCTCGTGTCTCAGCGTGGAGGACGGACGCGTCGTAGCCTGCGGGACTTCACACGACTGTTACGGCTCTGACGCGAGCGCCGTCAGGGCAGCGGTGCATGGCTGGCTCATGTAGCACAAAGAAAAAACTAAACACAATGGACGCTCTCTTCTCTTCTCTTCTCTTCTCCTCTTCCTCTCGTTTGAGGAGTTCACCGTCTCCCCAGGGCTCGTGGCATGACTCCCACACCTCTAGAGTTAGCTTCGTTTATTCGCCCGTGCCTCGGACCGTCCCACAGCAGACTGTTGTTTCTTATTTTTTTCCTTTTTGTTTTGGAGTGAATTATTTTTCCTTCTGTTCTCGAGTGACACTTCTTCTATCCCGGTTGCTGAAAGTTTTAGTGAAGCACAGACGATTAAATGCTACGGCTCTGTATTGCGAGCCTCACCTGCGTGTTGGCGCTTTATGGGAGGCGGACTAAAGGGTGACCTGCATGGCTAGTGACATAACTACTAAAGTACGTCTAGGTTTTTAATTAATAATCCACCTCTGTACTGAATGTTGCTTTTTGTTTGGTGTGTGTGTGTGTGTGTGTGTGTGTGTGTGTGTGTGTGTGTGTGTGTGTGTGAGAGTCACATGGTGCTGAGTGTCATGCAGTGTTCCCACTGTGGTGTGAAGGGATGCTTGAGTGTTTGTGTGAAATATTCAGTTCGTGTGTGTGTGTGTGTGTGTGTGTGTCTGCCTGCACATTGGCGGTTCTGTCCGAGACTCGTTCATTTACGCAGTCAGACTGTTTCAGTTCTGCGGTTTGTACACACGAACCCCTTATTATATTTATTATGTGTATTGCGCATCTAATCGTGTTACCCAACATTACAAAACTGTATCATGTAAATAAAATTATGTACAGAGATCTAATAACGGCGTCCTGTGATGTTTGTATTGATGTTTACTCCAGCTGTAGTTTTTGTTACTGACACTGAGGAGAAGAAATAATGCAACACAACACCTTAAATAAATAACTTTTACCTGGAACACCGCTGTCGTACGATTAGGCCACGCCCCCTACCTGCGGCGTGACCCTGAACTGTGTGCTGAAGAAGAAAGTGATTCATAAAGAACAACGTTACGTTCTGTTCATTTCACCTTTAATGTCAAATATTAACTTTATTCTTTAACAATTCCTCAAAAATACATAAATGTACAAATGAACAAAAGTGCATATGGACAGTGGAAATACATAAATAGGTGTCAGTGAGGCTCTCAGAGCAGCAGGCACTGCTGGGGGGGTGTGTGTGTGTATAGAGTTCACTTCCCTGGCGTGTGTGTGTGTGTGTGTGTGAACAGACCGATGGTGTTACTGGTTGCTCCGTTTAACACGTCTGATGAAGACCTTCTCATTCCATTTATGAGGTGGAAGCATGTGGGGGCCGTTGTGGACACAAAGAACCGTCATCTCATCTGCATATTTCAAATTCTGAAGGAGCTACACACACACACACACACACACACACACACACAGACAGTCATTATACACATACTGCACCTTAACTACCTCAAATAACTGCACACACACCTACTTTCATGGGGGAAAAGAAAGTGCACCTTCCTACAATTCTATGTTTTTATTTATGGGGCCAAAAAAACAACTGCAGGATCCTCACCAAGTTCTGCACACAAACAAACCCAACCATTCTTTCCTAAAGAAGTAAACAAACATTCACAAACCAGGTGGGGAAAATGAGTGTACACACACACACACACACACGCTGAGATACGATGCAGTGTAGTGTAGTATACTGTGTACACACACACACACACACACACACACACACACACACCCCTACAGTTTTAGTCAGAAGTTTACATACACTTTAATTAATTGGCAGGAACTGTGAAACACTGAGTTTAAATGCATTTGGTTAATCATAGAAAACATTCTCTTCGTAGAAGTGATTAACTGACCTTTATTTTAAGAATGTGAAATGTCAGAATAATAGAAGCGAGAATGATTTCTTTCACCACATTCCCAGTGGGTCAGAAGTTCACACTCTTGGCTAGTATTTGGTAGCACTGCAGTAAATTGTTAAACGTGGGGCAGATGTTTTGCGAAGCCTCCCACAAGCTTCTCGCAGTAAGTTGCTGGAATTCTGGCCCATTCCTCCAGACGGAACTGCTGTACCCGCGTCAGGTCTGTAGGCTTCCTCGCTCGCACGCGCGTTTCAGTTCTGCACACAAGTTTCCTGCCGGGTTGAGCTCAGGGCCTTGAGATGGCCACTCCAAGACCTTCACTTTGTTCCCTTTACATTGGAGATATGCTTGGGGTCATTGTTCATTTGGAAGACCGAACTTTGACTCCCTGGCTCATGTCTTGAAATGTTGCTTCAATAAATCCACATAATTGTCCTTCCTCATGATGCCATCTACTTTGTGAAGTGCATCAGTCTCTGCTGCAGCAAAGCACCAGACATCATGATGCTGCCACCTCCATGCTTCACAGCTGGGATGATCTTCAGCTTGCAAGCTTCACCCTTTTTCCTCAAAAAACAGTAATGATCATTATAGCCAGACGGTTCAGTTTTTGTTTCATCAGGCCAGAGGACATTTCTCCAAAAAGTAAAACCTTCATGCCCTTGTGCACGTGCAAACTGTAGTCTGGCTTTTTTATGGCGGTTTTGGAGCGGTGGCTTCTTCCTCCTTGCTGAGCTCCTTCAGGTCATGTCGATATAAGACCCGTTTTGCTGTGGATACAGACACTTATCTAGCTGTTTCCAGCATCTTCACCAAGTCCTTTGCTGCTGTTCTGGGTCTGATTTGCACTTTTCGCACAACACTACGTTCATCTCTAGGAGACAGAATGCTTCCCCTTGCCGAGCGCTGTGAGAGCTGCGGGGTCCCATGCTGCTAGTTCTTGCGTATTATTGTTTGTACAGAGGAACGTGGTACCTTCAGACGTTTGGAAATTGCTCCCAAGGATAAACCAGACTTGTGGAGGTCCACAAATTTTTTCTGAGGTCTTGGCTGATTTCTTTTGATTTTCGTATCAGAAGCTAATTGGCTAATTACCTAACAGCCTAAATGATATCATTTTCTGGAATTTTCCAAGCTGTTTAAAGGCACAGTTAACTTGGTGTATGTAAACTTCTGACCCACTGGACCTGTGAATAGTCAATTAAAGGTGAAACAATCTGTCTGGAAACAACTGTTGGAGAAATTACCTGTCAGGTAGACGTCCTAAACGACTATAAACTATAGTTTGCTAATATGAAATCTGTTAAAAGTGGAGTTTTAATGACTTCAACCTAAGTGTATGACTTCAGCTGTACACACACACACACACACACACACACAGACACACACACACACACACACACACTCCTACATTCATACACACGTAGTATAGTTCAGTACAGTGCAGTTCAGTACGCTGTGGTGTTATTGTAGATAAAATAGCTACAGTACAGTAGATTAAATAGATATTATTTCCGTTAAACGCATGTACTGCACGTGAGCTTTACCTGATATGTAAATGTTTATATTTGTGAGTCTGAGACGTATGTTTTATCGAGTGTGATATATTGGAAATGATCTCACTTCTCAGAGGCTCAGATCTCAGTTCCGGAGCGAGAGATTACGAAACTAAGTGCACCCCTGTGTTAGTGCTGCTCGTCCTGACGCAAGCTGAGAATTTGGTGAAAATAAGAGAACGTTCAATTTTTTGGCCAAAAAAACCCCACAAAGGCAACAACTTGGGGCTTTTTTGGGTGGAAAATCGGACGTTTTCAGATCTTCACCAAATCCACACTGTGCGTTAAAGAGGTCAAGACTAACGCAGGAGTGTGTTTAGTTTCGTCCTCACACACTCCAACGCTGAGATACAGTGTAGTGTAGTGTAGTATAACACAGTGTACACACACACACACACACACACACACACACACACTGCAGACCTAAATTCCTACCTGCCAGTCATATAAAAAATGTGAATAAATTATTTGGATTAAGAGGTAATGCATCTTAAACAAATACGAAATCTGATCCAGCTTTATATTCAGGGTTTTTTTTTTTTAAGCTACAGACTTTTGTGTCTTCAGCACGAACACAAAGAATCATGAGCGCAAGTTTTTACTTAAATGTGCGGCTGTAAACAGCAGGGGTCGTGGAGGCTTGTGCCAGGTTTCGCCAAGATTCCCACCCTAACTACAGCTCGCACAAAAGACCTGAAACTAGCCCAAAATAACATTTTTCTCAGCCAAGCTATTTTGATTTGCAGGATCATTTGTACCTTCATGTGTGCGCACACACACACACACACACACACACACACACACACACACACACGTTTCCTCATTCTGTGCTACACATCTGTATGTAAAGCTCAAGCCCTTTGAAGTTAATGTACCTTTGGTGTGATGAAGAAATACTGTGAGGTTTTGCCACTGCATGCAGTTTTCACCACGATGTCGAACACTCTCCTCTCATTGGCTGGATCCATCCCCTGTTCACGTGGAGAAAAAACAGCTCTAATGTCTCCTGTTCACACTCATTCACTGTTCACACAAATACACAGAATATGCAAATATGGAAAGTACAAAAGTACATATATTTGTTTGGTGCTGTTCTGAAACGTCCCAAACACCAGAACACACACAATCTGTCCTGATGAGACTTGTAGGTAGCTGCTATAGTGTTCGGTTTGGTGTCTGTGCAAACCGAATGAACTCGGTCACACACTCTGTCCAACACTCGCACTCGGGACACACGATAACACTTCGTTTATAAATTCACTTACCAACAGACATCCCCACAAAGCAGCTTTACAGAAATCTAGATATATATTTAAATCCCTAACAAAGTGCCAAAATTCCCTGCGGCGACATGAAGAACACTCGAGAGGAACAAGCATTTCATTTGATAGCAGCATTAGAAGTGTCATCGCTCTGAGTTTACTTTGGCACTGTGTGTTTCTCTCCCTCACTCCTTTCCCAGTCCACATTTCTCCGTCTGCCCCAATCAAAAGGGGCGTGGCCTTTCACACCTTAAATCAAATTTTGTTTTCAGTAATTAATAGACTAACGGAAAAGAAAGAGAAGAAAAGGAGAAAATAAAAAAGGGAAAAGGCTGTGCAGTTCTCTGAGTTATGTATAGACTAAATAAAATACAGTACACTAACATTTTCAAAGGTTTTTAGATTTTAAATGGCTCTCACTTTAAATTAAAAAGGTTTTCCTTGGAAGCTCTTCTGGAAGAGGAACATGTAGAACCCTTTGAGTGTACTCTATTCTCGAGCTCTGAACTTCAGAGTCTGATGTAAATATTACTTAAAAACTATTTTCCATTGTTTATAAGATTGCATCAGTAAAAGAACTTGTTGGAGTGGTAGAGTTTACAGAGTAAAAGTAATGGAGTGTCAGCATGTTAAAGTGTAGTGGAGTGTTACAGTGTTGTAGTACTGAAGTGTTGGAATGTTGGAGTATTGGAGATTTGGAATGTTGGAGTGTGGTAGTGTCATTGATTGGAGTGTTGGAGTGTGGTAGTACTGGATTGTTGGATTGTTGTAGTGTTGTAGTGTTATAGTCTTGGAGGGTTGTAGTGTTACAGTACTGGAGTGTTGTGTTGGCTTGTTGTAGTATTGCAGTGTTGTAATGTAGTTCTAGAGTGTTGGAGTGTCAGTGTCGAAGTGCTGGAATGTTGGAGTGTTTGGAGTTTCACAGTAATGGAATGTTTAAGTGATGGAGTGTTGTACTGGAATACTGGAGTTTTGTAGTAGTGGAATGTTGAAGTATTAGAGTGGTGGAGTGTGTTACTGTTGTAGTACTGCGTTAGAGGGTTGTAGTGTTAGAGTTGTAGTGTTAGAGTTGTAGTGCTGACATGTTGAAGTATTAGAGTGGTGGAGTGTGTTACTGTTGTAGTACTGCGTTAGAGGGTTGTAGTGTTAGAGTTGTAGTGCTGACATGCTGGAGTATTAGAGTGTTGTAGTTTTAGTGTGTTGAATTGTAGTGTGGTAGTGTTGGATTGTTGTAGTATTAGTGTGTTATATTGTGGTAGTGTTAGAGTGTTGTGTTAGAGGGTTGTAGTATTACTCTTATTTGATGGATCGTTATCAGTTTGTAAATGTAAATGGTGACTTCTCTTCTCGTAAAGTTTGGTGTCCCGCAAGGCTCTGTTTTAGGCCCACTGCTCTTTTCTCTATATATGCTACCTCTGGGCAAAAT
>CM074990.1:23119860-23131386 GCA_037576825.1 Pangasius krempfi
CTCCTCCTGAACTCTACAGCGTGGTGTTTAAACTCCTCCTGAACTCTACAGTACGGTGTTTAAACTCCTCCTGAACTGATGTCACTCTGTAAGGTCCAAAGTGTGTGCTAATCTATGTAGCTAACTAAGCTAATACTAGTGATGAAGGAATTGTGGTTGTCATGGAAACACCATATTTCGACAGGTTCAGCTGCTGTTAAATCACTAAGAAAAGGGTGATGTTAAGGTGTAGAGATGCTCCTGTCACATTTTATTAATTTATTAATAATTTTTCTTCAATATAAAAAAAAAAAACATATTAGAAAATTGATTATTTTCACAGGTTATGTTTGATGTTTTTGATGACACTGTAGGGAAACTTTAAACAAACTAGCTTTTAAAACACTACTTTGATATGTATTTGAAATTGTCTAAATTAAACATTGCAGCAAAAATTATTCTAAACTAAATTCTGTATTCTGAGCTAAAAGTGTTAGCTTAGCTACAGCTAGCTCATTTAACTAACTAAGTCAGTCAGTCAGTCAGTCAAGCTAAAGCTCTAATTCAGTGTTAAATTTCTGAGCCGTTATTTTCCCACCCGTATTCTGAAAATCCCGCCTTCTTATGACTCCTGTGCTATTGGCTACCGATCCGAAGGACAAGCTGCTATCCAATCACAACGGAGACATCCAACACCGCTACCCAATCGCAGCGCACACGTCTCTCTGGGGCGGGATGTGTCGGAAAACAAGTGAGAAATAAGCACAGCATGCTAGCCAGCTAGCTACTTACAGGAAGTTTTGCATAGTAATGCGGACAATAGATCCTTCCACGAAGCGCTGTCCCGGCTCATGTCCCCGCTCATGTCCCAGCTCCGTGTGCGGAGCGCAGGGTAAAATGGACTGACTGCTCGGGGTCTGTGAGTTGGTTAAAATATGACTTATTCGTTTTCTTTTCCCGGGTAGCGCCATGGCTGTGCCTGCGTGAGAATCCGTCTCGCGCTGTGTTTACTGCTTTCGTTTCCCGCCGGTGCCTGCAGACACGTCCGCCTCTGATTGGTCCTCATGCGCCACGTGACTTAACGAGAGCCCTACGTCATTCAGGGCGGCCGCTGGGGCACGCGCTGCTCTGAGGTAAATCTGACAGCTTCAGAGAGTTTTCACTTTTCTGTCATCAAAACCTGATGAAAGTCAATATTTCAGAACAATAGATATAATATTCTGTCCTATATTTCAAAACTACAGCTTCTGAAAGTCCCGAAATGTTATAGTTATATCAGAGGTGTGAACTTTATGACTCACAGGAGACATGAGAGAATAATTATCCTTATGGACACCAGGACTACAGTAAATACAGAAAAAATACAAAAAACACAACATTTCTGATGACTCATCCTGTACTCATGAAGTGTTCATCCAATTAAATGCCCTACATGATGTATAAGCCCCGCCCCCAGGGGCACGTCTTGATGCTGCCTTCAAGGCGAAGTCGCGACTTGTGGTTCTCCACCTAAAACCGGTAAAAACCACCGAAAACCACCTCCTCGACTTCACACGATTTCAAACTCGTCAACACGAGGCAGTCTTCTCAACCACCATTTCCTTCCTATTTTACAGAGTGACATCACATCGACATGGCCGCTCGCTCTGTGAAGAGTGTAAAGTTCCCCTTCTCTACTTTTAAATGAGTTTATAGCAGATCAGTTCATACACACACTCGGTTAAATCTATACCACTGACCGCATTAATCAACCGCACTGTCCCGATCATCAACATCAGAGTTATCACTAGCGTTAGCCGGCTAGCTTGTTGCTAAGCTACTCGTTATTGTCCGATTGTGATTTCAGTCCCGATTGTCGCCTGAATGTTTGAAGGTCACTGCAGTAGAACAGAACCAGCAGCCACTCGGGCCTATAACTGTAAAAGTGCAGTTAAAGTAGCTTTTTATGATCTTTACAGAACTTTCTTACGCAAATAAAAGACACGCCTTCGTGGAGGCATCGCATGTTGAACATCCCAAGGTGGGATAAAATTACAACTTGAAAATTAGCACTCACAAGGCACCAGGAACAGCGTTACATACAACATGTTCACTAAAAATGAAAAGCTTTAGTTTTATAAAGATTTACAAACCGTTACAGCAGCAACATTTATTTTATTCTGTATACAGAGCACTCGACTATTGTCTCGGAGGAAAAACGTTTTGAGAAACACAGTGTAATTCTTTCAGTATCCCGTGAACATAAACATTTCTCGTTCCCATTGGCTATAACGCTTTTCATAAAGTCTCAGTGCAGTAGAGTTAATGTCCCTCTTTGTGGAAACTCACTCGTCCTCCATCACGCAAAGATCAACACTTTGCACATCAGTGAACACAATAAGCCCACGTGTGTGCTAGCATTTGTATGAAATTATCAGTTTATTAGTTATTTAATGTAAAAACATAATAACAAGTCGTGCAGCAAAGACAGAAATTACAACAAAGTGAGGCAAAAAATATAAAAGCATTTTCAAGACTTTTTAAGAATTCAGATGCTGATTGGAGAATGCGGATTTAAACAGTTGCACTTCCTGCGTAGGTGCATAAAATTAGAGCCATAAATTCAAACTCAGACGGAAAAGGTTTATTTTTGTATTTTTTAGGTGCAACAATCTATAATATAAAAGCAAAGTCTGTTTCTCATTTCGTTTTTAATGTCTTTACATTCGGCCATACTGCACTTTCTCATCATTGTCACTGTTAAACCTGTCAATCAAACACTGTAGATTAGACCTGAAAATCACACACTGTAGATTAGACCTGAAAATCACACACTGTAGATTAGACCTGTCAGTCAAACATTGTAAGTTAGACCTGTCAATCAAACAAAAACGCTATTAAATGTATGAATTAGCTTTTTTTTCTTTTACTTATTGACATTTATAGTTGAATAAAGTCTGGAAAATGCTTTAAGAATAAAAAAAAGGCTAGTGTGCTGAATTTTTAATGAAAATTCATTTTTTACATCTTCCTTTTATTAAAAAAAGAAAAAGAAAAAGAAAAGAAAGTAGATTTGTGTGAAAAGCTGAAGCGTGTATTACTGTAGAGGAATGTGGGGATAATGGAGCAGAGGTTAGACTGCAGGTGAGGTGGTGGGAAAGTTTGTTTGACGTGTAAAACCGGCATCACGCTGCATGATTCTCACATGATCTTGGTCGAGAGTTGAGATCATGGGTTTTAGAGCACATAACGTGACGCTCACCAGCAGGCGATTTAGCGTCACAGCGACCAAACACAGCCGACAGTAAAGTGTGTGTCAGTGTGGAATTTCTAATCAAAATCTCAGAGTGTGAGCACCAATAAGACGATGTCAGTCTCCTGGGACTGCGTGTTCAAACTGTGGTTTTACACGAGCCTGTTTCCTGCTCGAGCTGATTTCCGGATCGCGCCGATTGATGACGTGAGCAGGACGTAGTCGTGGTCTTTAATCGCAGGTCTATCGTTAGAGGATTCTGTGATAGAATTCACAGCACAGTTTATTGTACAGGATCTCGCATAGTGTGACGAGGAATCATCATAAAACACACTGCTGAAGTCACACAGAGTGAAACCGGATCAATAAAAGCAGACGTGAGAGATTATTACCTGTAAAAGGTACTTTAAAGCTTAGGTTAAACTTTATAAAGCTGTTTTTAGACATTAAGACATTAAGACATGTTTTTTTCTTCTCTTGATGAGTGTCATTTTTAATCAGACTAACTGAAGGGTGAAAGGTGAAGTTACTGACCACCATCTGTGAAAGTAACAGAGAGACAAAAGCGCCATTACATTCTGCTCGATGTGTGACATAAACTTCAATTCCAACCATATTACTTCTGTAGATCATACTGATGTAACGCCTTTACTCCTTGGATTATTGTTCTTATTCAATGCACATTATTTAGTAAAACTAATAGTGAAACTAATAGAAAATAACAGAACCTAGAAGTATAAAGGGTTAAATTATAATCTAATTATATAATATAATAATGTATGTGAAATACCTTTGCAGGGTCCCTTTTGAAATTTAATATCATCAATCGCAGTATCGCTCAGTATCGATGGCCCTCGGGTGGCTTCAAATACAATCTGAATTAAAAAAATATATATATATATATACATATAAAAAGGAACACCTGTAGGCACATTCAGGTGAATTCTGGGTTCTCTTACTTACCTGGTGCTGATGGTCGTACTGATAGGTCACTGACGCTCTCATCCAGGAGACGCTGTGTTCTCCACTCCTCTCCCACAGCACCACGTCTCCACCCTCCAGCTCCGAGCGCAGCAGAACCCTGAGAGAACCTGTTCCAGAACCGTACATGTGGTAGAAGAAGAGCAGGCACTGAGCTGCTCTAGAACCACGGAGGGGGCGGGACAGGAGGCGGGCACTGTGACCCGGCAACATCAGGGAGGCCTCGATATACAAATAATGACCTTAGAAATAACAGAGATATAGACATGACTGAAACACATAGGAGCTTTAACAACACACACACACACACACACACACACACACACACACACACACACACACACACACATAATCATGTTTGTTCATCCAGTCAGTGAGAAGGAAGAGGAACAAACCCACTCCAGTGGTGTGGTCTCCTTTAGGTCCAGTGTAGGAGGTCGGTGTCGGGCCTCGGATCAGAACCCAGTCTGCCATGTCACGCTTTTTGTCCTGAGTGAATCCACAAAGTCCGTTCTCAAAGTTGCAGCGTGAAGGAACCGACAGAGGAGAACCTGGAGCACAACATCATGTAACGTCATCACTACACTGAGCACGTACGATCTCTGGTGTAGTAAAAGTAATACCTGTACGTTTTACTCTTTATATTTTATTTTAAATTCTCCTCAAATATTTTTGATTATACCAATTCAATCACACTTCAGTGCATTTTATCTTTTATTTCAACCAATCAGGTTTGCCCAAGAACAATTAGTCTATTGGTCGCTCATCACATATTAAAATTACTTTAATGGAAAAAAAATCATCTAAACATTTGTACAAACTCAAGCAAGCGAAGTGATACGATCAGGATTTGTTTTCAAATTAATTTCATACAAATGAAGTAAGCAAAGGTATGAAAGCTAGCCCCGCCCCTAACCCCACCTCTAAATCCTCAGGTCCCACCCTGAACTCTAAACGTAAACATCGGAACCTGTGCATGTGTTTATGAATAAGACTTTGAAGTTAAATAATTTACTTATTACTGTTAAACTCATGAGTTTATTTATTTGTGGACAATTTTTAACTTCTATTTTTGATTCATTGCTTGTCTGAGTGTAACTGCCGAAGTGTTGACTCAGTGTATATTATTATTATTATTATTATTATTATTATTAATGGTGTGTGTGTGTGAGTGGTTCAGATGGTTGCTGTACCTGTCGGTAGCTCACAGTCCCCGAGACGGAGGCTGATGTCATCGAGAGCAGCAGAACCACAGTTCCAGAAACTTTTACACATACTTGCAAACATCACCTTGGAAGAGACAGACAGATAAAAAGAAATAAATCATAAATAAATCAGTGCACCTTTCATATGAAAATATACACAATGACCTGCTGTGTGTTTTACCGTGTTTCACTTTAACACGTGTGTGTGTGTGTGTGTGTGTGTGTGTGTGTGTGTGTGTGTGTGTGTGTGTGTGCGTAAACGTTTTCTCTTCAGTTCTTTTCAGACGTTTTCTCTTCCCCACATCCTGCCTCGAGACGTGGAAGTCACATGAAGTTATGTTTAGCTGACAGACAGATGTGTGGATGTGTAAATGATGACAGCTGTGTGTCAGTGTAACGCATCTGTGTGTAAAGATGAAGGTTCGATCAGTGTGAGTTCAAAAGCACAGCCTGAGCTCTGAGATGAAAATAAATAACTTTATAAAGATTACAGAGGAAGAGGAATCACGACTGTGCTGCTTAACTCTTACTGCTAACTCGTATAATCTAATTTTTAACTCTTTAAAAACTGATTAAACTCTTTCATTTTTGCAAGTCAGTGTGTGTTAAAAAACTGAACTTTTGCAAATGAATGAATAAAAAAATTAAAGCTTTCTATTTATTTATTTAACGTTGTACACATTTCTCATACGAGTGATGGCAGAAGTTAACATCTCACCCTCGTTTTGTCTCTAGTCATCACCACACTGTCATCAGTAAATAATTTCTTTCTACATCATTAGAATTGTGAGTTTATTTGCAATATTAGGCTATTGTTAATCTATAACATAAATATGAGGTGAAATAATTTAAGAGTTTCAGCAAATAAATGTTATTTAAGAACACTGACCTAACACCTCCTCTTTTCTTTTTCATTATTGCCTTTAAGCCCAGCAGGTCACTAATGATGATTAAATTCACATCTTGATTTCCGAACCGAATTCCTTATTTATGCTTGTTGCCATGGTTACCTGGTATCTTTTAATCACACCTGTCAGCCAATCAGAAACAGGTATTGTGATGTAAGTCTGTATGATCACGCACAAGATCAAACAAAATCAGTCAGTTATGCTAAATAAAGCTGAGTGCAAAAATTTTCACCCCTTTGGACAACAACACAAAACATTGTGTTGAAAAACACATCACAAACCACAACACAAAACATAAAGCAACGTTAACAGAAGAATAATTTGCAGAAATGTTTTTTCCTGAAGTTAATCAGCGTTAGTACCTGAGTGTGGTTCTGAGCCTGGATACTGAGCTCCACGTGAATCCACACGTCTCTTGTTCTGTCACTCGGGGTCCAGACTCGGGCGTGTTTCTGTGCGCTGCTGTTGTACAGATACACTGCTAAAGTGTGCCCAGATTTACTGAAACCTCTGAGAGAGTAGAAGAACTTCAGGCAGTACGTCTGGTTCCCGGGCAGAGGAGGTCCGAACAGCCGGCTGATGGAGCCGGACTGCATGGTGAAGCGTGAACTCGCCAACAAGAACGAACCTGTGAGAACACAAAACACCAAAATCTAAAATATTTACTCTCATCTCAGGTGTAATGAATTTCCATCCTTTTAAATCCATTTAATTCCATCTCACTGTAGGGAACAATTCTATAATAATCCCAAAAATTACATCAGGGATCTTCTTCGTCTCACCACACACACTGCACATACAGTAATATATAACAGTGATATAGATTTATTTCCATAAGATAATCATTAAATAAATATCTGTTTATATGGCTCTGTTATGGCTGATGCATGAATAAATTTGCATATGCAAATAACAGTATTAATTAGATTAGTGGCTCACAGCCACTGTTTTATATTTAATACAAACCTCTCTCATATGTGAATGTAGCGAAATCTGGACATTATACATAGAATTATAAAGAATTTAAACAAAATTGACTCAAGAACAATGATATCGCCATTATTTTAAAAAATCCGCCACTATTTAAAATTTTTTTTCCTAATCTAAATCCTAATTTATACCTGTTGCCATGGTTACAGTGTATAAGTACCACTGGTTTAGAACTGTGATTAGCCTTAATATCATATAAATAAAATAAGTTAATAAGTTACAAAAACAGATCTATACAGTATAAATCATATGTAGATATTCATTTATATCTTTATACTGTATATTTTATTTTAAAAAGCTTTAGATTTTTTATTTTCCTTTCTGGTTAAACCTGCCAAAAAGTGAGAAAACTAACCAGTGAAGCCAGCAATTAACTTTCATCTGAGGTTAAAAAAGAGAAGATTTTGAGGAAGTCATTGTGTCACTTCACCTTAAATTATTACACAGAACAGCAGGCAAGAGAAACTTTCACATTTAACTTTGGAAATATGTAAATAAAACTAAACTGTATTCGAGCTCATCTGAGTAAAGAGGTGATAATAGAGGGATTGTTTTATGATGAGCGGTGGAATAAACTCCCCCAGATGTCCGAACAGCTGAGTCACTGGCAGTCTTCAGTCGCCGTCTAAAGACTCACCTCTTCATAAAGTACTTGAATAATAAAAAGTGTATTGTCTGAGCACTGGACTGATGTTATTCGTAGTCTGTGACCTAGTGAGCGAGTATCAGGATGCATTTATTGATGGACTTCAAAGCTCTTTGTAAGCCGCTCTGGATAAGAGCATGTGCCAAACGCCATAAATGTAAATGAGTGTGCAGTGTAAATGTACAGCAGTGTGTGTGTGTGTGTGTGTGTGTGTGTGTGTGTGTGTGTGTGTGTGTGTATGTGTGCGTGTGTGTGTGGTGTGTGTGTGTGCGTGTGTGTGTATGTGTGCGTGTGTGTGTGTATGGTGTGTGTGTGTGTGTGAGTATGTGTGTGTGTGTGTATGTGTGTGTGTGTGTGTGTATGGTGTGTGTGTGTGTGTGAGTATGTGTGTGTGTGTGTGTGAGTATGTGTATGGTGTGTGAGTGTGTGTGTGTGTGTGTACGGTGTGTGTGTGTGTGTGTGTGTGTGTGTGTGTGTGTATGGTGTGTGTGTGTGTATGGTGTGTGTGTGTGTGTGTGTGTGTGTGTGTATGGTGTGTGTGTGTGGTCCTGCACCTCTCCCGGTCGTGTGGTCTCCCTTGCGGTACACATTGGGCCGCACTGAGACTCGCTTCCACATTTCGCTCTCCATCGTGTTCTGTGTGTAGCGACAGAAACCCAGCTCAAAGTCACAGTCTGCCACTGACGGGTCGAACACGGGCTCTGAAAAAAACACATAAACACATAAACAGAACAGATTTAACCAGGAATCTGTGGATCAGCGCCGGGTCGTGGTGTTGGTCTGAAGATCTACAGCACCTGCTCCTGCAGAACACGACTCCGGAGAAAACGCAACGTCGTCCAGCAGCACGCGACCTCCTTTAGGACTGTTAAACGAGACTTCAAATACCACCTACGCACATCACACACACACACCACACACACCACACACACACACCATACACACACCATACACACACACACCATACACACACCATACACACTCACCATACACACACACACACACACACACACCGCACACACCATACACACACCATACACACACACACCATACACACACACACACCACACACACACACACCATACACACCATACACACACACACCACACACACACACACCACACACACACACACACACCACACACACACACACGGTTTAGCATCACTACTGAACAATGAACAAACATGCTAGTTATGATAACAGAAGCTCTTTCTGCAGGGCATCGATATTAAAATGAGCAGAACCTTCACTGCGCAGCGACGCTAGCAAGCAGCACGGCACGGATCCTCACCGGCTGGAGGAGAGCAGTAAGCTCCACCCCTCAGTGATGTCAGAACAGATTTAACGAGCAGAGTTTTATTCATTCGTTAACGCCGGTGTGTTTGTCGTACCTGTAGGGGGTAGGGGGCGCGCAGGGTCACCTGTACAGGAATCCACACCCGAGTCTTGGTTTCCTGCTCCACCTGGTTGCTCTCAGGCGGGTCTGCTCTCCACAGCGCCCCGTACTGCCCCGCCCGGTCCCTGCTGTACAGCGAGAACATGTGACCCTCGGCGTGGTCCTGCTGGTACTGAAAACTCAAACAGCCCGACATGGGCGACGAGGTCATGGGCGACAGCAGCGTGGCCACTTCCTTCAGAGTGCTGGAGTGAACCGAATCCACGTACAGGTGATGACCTGGTAACGAGAGCCTCATCAGCCAGGAAGCTTTCAGTAAGAGTGCGATGTGCAATAAGTTATTACAGTTTATCACACACAGTATTCAAATACACAAATACTACACAATATTCAAAACACAAATACTACTACTACACAAATTGTACACTGTATCCTGTGAACAATGAGTGAAGCCAACTGTCTCTGTTTTAGCTTTAATACACACAGTACACTCTGAGACATGAGATATTCTGTCTGTATTCATTTTGTTGTCTCAGAAAAACACGGACTGTGAAAAGGACGTAATAATCTGATGTCGAGTGGAGCTCAGGTGAGAACATCGCAGCATGATGGTCATTTGTAGGTTACTGAGTTTTTTTGGAGCTGTAATGAAGAACCCAGAGTAGATCTGGTGGATGTGTGCGTGATCTGGCGTACCTGGTCCGTCACTGAGTGCAGGGTTGTTCGGAGCTCCTCTCCCCACATACCAGTTCACATTTCCACTCCACTGGCTAGCATAGCCACACAGGTGAGACTCCTCAAAATCACACTCTGGAAGAAAAAAACCCAGAAAACAAATAACGTATTTACACATCAGGGTTCTGGCGCAGAGGCGAGCTTTAAAGATTATCCATCTATAGAAAACAGCTGAAGAACGAACATTATAACCTCTTATACACTCCTCTGTGGGTCCAGCAGAAAGCTAGAAACCTTAAAGAACCCTAGAAGAACCCTCACTTCTAAGAGTTTACATGTTAAACGCTACAACTTATTATCCAGTGACTAATTAATATTATGTTAATATAATGTTATGTTATTATGTAGAAGAGGACGTGTGGAAACATCTAGAGTTCCTTGGAGTTCAGGAAAAAATAAACATGTTCTGTATCTTAGGTTCCATCTAGATTCTAGAACATTAAATAATTCTTTAGTTTACTGTGGAACCTGCAGGTTTTGGGTTTTCCTCTGAGATGAGGTTCCGAGTAGAACTGTGTTAAGAAGTTCAGAGAGCAGAGACGTTCCCACACCAGCAGTAGCACTTCATCCAGTTAAGTGTTAGGAGCATTGTGGGGTTTTCTGTGTTTAATGAAGACACGGTGATGATGTTACAGCAGTAAAGGTTCGCTGAATGTTTCTCATCTCCAGCAGAAAGAGAAACGCCTTACGCATCGCACAAAACTAAACTTAACGCACAAAACTAAACTTAACGCACAAAACTAAATGTATCGCACAAAACTAAATGTATCGCACAAAACTAAACTTAACGCACAAAACTAAACTTATCGCACAAAACTGGAACTAAACATTTGAGCTTTATTCAAAAGGTCCCATTGTTTCTGTTCATTCTTCATAGACTTTTTTTTCTGACAATAAATGGATTAAATAAACGGATTAAATAAATGGATAAATTATATAAATGGATTAAATGTAGCTCAGAATATAAAACACAGATTTTATAAATCACAGTCGCAAAGTAAACGCAGCTGCAAGCAGTAATAAAAGAATTAATACAAAATCCATGTGCACTTTTACAGTTAAACTGTAAAGTCAGAGTTGCATAATGTGTTGTATTTTGTGTGTTGTGTGTATGTGAATTTGTGTAGTGTGTTGTGTGTGTGTGTGTTTGTGTTTTGTGTTGTGTGTGTGAGTTTGTGTTGTGTGTGTGAGTTTGTGTAGTGTGTTGTGTGTGAGTTTGTGTAGTGTGTAGTGTGTAGTGTGTGTGAGTTTGTGTAGTGTGTAGTGTGTAGTGTGTTTACATCACTGACCGATGCAGTATTTATCTGAAATGTTGACCTCAAAGATGGACACACTGCTGCCTTCAGCCGAGTCCCGCCCACCCTCAATCACAATCTACACACACGCACACACACACACACACGCACACACACACACACACACACACACACACACACACACACACACACACACA
>CM074990.1:23138989-23151577 GCA_037576825.1 Pangasius krempfi
TTACCGCGGGTCTTTACAGGCATTGACCTTGTCCTCCCTTCCACCATCTGCCAGCTGTTCAGGGTCTGGATGAAATCTCAGATTATCCATCTCATTCCACTGGGATTGAGGTCTTGTCCCTAAAGTATGCTGTGCAGTGTATTTCATAAAAAAAATAAAAAAATAAAAACACTTGGGAGCTCAAAGTCTGGCCTGTGGGACTAGCTTCATCCAACCCTCGCATTTCATTTTATTTATGTTGTTATCAACTCCACATTCCCCCTACCCCCCAACCAGGTTCTGCAACAACATCATGTCCACTTCATAGCAACAGCCATGAGTCACAGGGAGGAACCAGAGGAGGAGGGGTCCAAAGCCCCACCACCTCAGCGCATCCGGCAGCCAAACAGTACACCTGTAGAAGGAGGCCGTCCCAGGTGGAGACCATGCCAGCTGAACAGCCAAGACGAACAGGGAAATGGCCATCATCATCATCATCACTACCATCGACAGTCACACCAACAGCAGCCTGGCACTAATCGAGCTCCACGACGCAGCCGAAGGCATGCCCCATGCCACACCCAGAGGGGGTCGAGTGAGAGTGGAGATGCAGGGCCACAGGCAGGTCAGCAGCCTCGTCCAGGTGGGTCGAGGTATCGACGGAGTGGTGATGGAAGGAATCAGCACAGACATCGACAGCAACCCAGACAGATTCATGCAGTTCCGCAACCCCTCGATGTTCCTGAGATCAATCCGGCCATGGACACTTTGTCTCCTGAGGAGTGTTCCCAGGAACTGCTGACTCCGTCTTCACAGGAGGATCTGACTCCTTCTCAGGAGGAACCAACCCCCTCTCCACAGGAGGCATCACCTGTAGAGGAGCAAGATGGAGGTAGCCCAGGTCTACATTGTTCCTCCAGTACTGAGAGCAGCCTTCACGCACACTCTGAGCAGACCGAGGATCAGCACAGAGAGAGGGAGCAGACAGAGGACTGCAAGGGTGGGATAGACGAATGGGAGGTGGAGGGATGTCAGGAAAAGAGAGAGGAGGGCACAGAGTCTCACAAAGATGTTGAACAGGAAGAACAGAGTCAAGTGGAGAAGGATTCCATGGCAAACGCTGGTAGTTCAAAAGGTAGTAAGAAGACCAGTAGGAGGTCTGGGCCCATCAGAGTAGATGTTCCACCTTTTGGGGAATTTCCACGTCAGCCACTACCAATCCCTAATTTCCAGGTTCAGCCTTTCTCAGAACCTCTTAGAGGTTACCCCGTAGAGCCCAAATCAGGTCCTATCCATCTCACCAGCTACACTGCCATGAGCACAGACATGAGGTCTGAATGCCGATCAGGCGCTCTGTCCTATGAAGAAACAATTTCAGACTCCAGTTCAGAAGCCTGTTCTGCTTCATATCCATCAGTCTCTGAGTCCTGTCCAAAGTTCTACCCAGTGACTCCAACAGAATCAGACAGAGAACTGTACCACTCACCACAAACAGGATGGTACCAGGAACACTCTGAGGACCAGCAGGGCTTTGAGAAAAACCATGACATGTCCACCAGTGAGGCTAATCCACAGATCAGTGTCCATGAGGAGCAGAGACCACAGGGTTCTGTCGGTTCCAGACTGCACCACTATGACGAACACTCAGGAGATGAAGCTAGCAGTCCTGATAGAGGCAGAAGTAAGGTTTGGAGACGTAGTGTAGAACAGGAATGTTCAGAGATCAGAAAGGAGCAGTGTGAGGTTCGTCCTCGTTTGCCTGTATTGGACAGAGAAGAGAAGCCAGAACATGACTCTTTAGAAGACAGACCACATGCTATGCAAGAATCTGCAAACGTTTCTGGAGATGCGATCTCTCTGGCAATAAGAGACATAAAGGAGGCAATCGAGGAAGTGAAGACGAAGACGGTGCGTTCACCATACACGCCCGACAAACCCAAAGAGCCAGTGTGGGTGATGAGGAGAGAGGTCAGCCCGGTGGAGGAGTGCCAGCCACAGCTTTATTCACCTCCATCTCCTCCACAGCTTCCTTCTCCTCAGAACACGGTGAGTGTCTGACTACATGACATTCTTCATCCTCATCTGAGGTTATTATTATTCAGTATTTTTCATGGGTCTGTGCTGTTCTGTGTCAGGCATGTTCCCAAGTTCTGGCTTCAGATCCCATAGTTCCTCTGGGAGCAGAATCTTCCACAGCTCATGAGCACCAGGAATCAGACATCAGTCCCAGTTTACCAACAGCTGAAGAGGTGAACTGCTAATTTTTTTAATGTACCACTTTAACAACTTTTAACTGTATTTACACCAGTTTGCTGACAGCGTATTGTTTTTTTTATATTCAGCTTAGAAGGAACTTGGCTGCTTTTCCTACATACGTTGATGGTAAGTTCCAGTTACTTAAATCTAAAAGGACAGGATTTACAATAAGTGAGGAATAAAACACTTGTGGTGTGCTGTTATAGGGAAATTATAATGACAGTGGTGTGTTGAAACGGAGGTGTTGTTGCCACTCTGAAGATTATTTTCATATTTTTCTATTCCTCTAATATCACAGTAATTAAGCAACAGTTACAATTGTTTATTCATTAAAGAACATGTACTTTTTATCTGCTTATAGTTACAATGTTTGTAAAACAAGTTAGTTCCTGTTCTTTGAAAATTAATCAACACCTTCTGACTAATCAGAATTCATGTAAATAATATTAATCGTCACCTTTGGCTGCTTTCGCCAACGTTTTTTATGTCATTTCAATAGTGTTTATGGTCAGAGATGTTTGTCAGTAATTGTTCTGTGATTGTTTTGTCAGTTCCAGGACCGTGTGATCCAGAGGATTTAATCGATGGTATCATATTTGCAGCCAGTTTTTTGGGTTCCACACAGCTGCTGTCAGAGAGAACGCCGAGTAAGAGCGCCCGCATGCACCAGGCTCAGGAGGCCATGACCCGCGTCCGGGTGAGAATGAGGGCCGGGGGGCGGAGCTACATTTGTCTGGTTGATTATTATTACTGACTTGGCCTTGATCACTAAGGTGACTTTTACACATATTGGCATATTAGTAGCCAATTTACTTGCTGATGTTTAAACATTATTTCTGAATTTTTATGGGTTTATTATCTGATGTTCCTCAGCTGACCTTTTTTTTCTGAACACAGCAAACCAATGTGAGTGACATGTAGGTGATGCTCAGAGACAGCACTGATGCTCGGGGCTGCTCGTGTCACTGCGATTAGAAAACAACTCGTTGATCAAATTTCTCACCGTTAGCCTATCATAGTGCTGTGGATTCTTCACCATGACGACACACCGCCCTGTACCCCTTCAGCCAAACCATCCCATAATATCACACTTACCATCACCATCGCTACACACACACACACACACACACACACACACGCACACAGTCCTCAGTGTCCTCACTTTGCATTTGTCTGCTTCTTCAGACTCACGCTGAACAGGAGCTCACAGATAGAGAGAGAGAGAGACAGAGAGAGCGAGACAGAAAGCAGGAGAGACAGAGACAGAGGGAGAGAAAGAGACAGAGGGAGAGAACGAGAGAGGGAGAGGGAGAGAGAGCGAGAGAGAGAGAGAGAGAGACAGACGGTATGTTGTGATGATTAGACGCTGTGCTATGGTCACTGCTGTTTCTGTTGTTTTTGGGATCCAAGTGATTCTCGTCTCTTGTTTTGTGTCTGAACGTTGGATAAATGGACCAGATTACAAGCGACAGGCTGACGGAGAAACATTAAACCCAGTTCTCTGTGTGTGAGTTGGTTGAGAAGAGGTGGACAGTGTTATATGATAAAATGTTTGTTATTTTCTTTTTCCTGATGACAGGGTGCAGGAGGTGAGCTTCTCTCCACCACTGAGGTGGATCTGTTCGTGTCGACTCAGAGGATTAAAGTTCTCAACGCTGACACACAGGTCTGTCCGTCTCTGTAGCTGTTTGTCTGTCTGTCTTCTCTTTCTTTGTCTTCTCTCTTTTTCTCTCTCTGTCTCACTACAGTTTATACACTCTGACATTTCCACATTTGTCGCTGCTTTGTGTTCTCTCTCTGCTCATCACTGGTCTCTGTAGGTTTCTTCATGGCAAATTAAAATTCTTCTCCTCTCTGAATCCCTCTCTGGCTAAATAAAACACAATGGCTTGTGAGACAGATAAAGGCTGTATGTGATCACATACACTGAGAAAAATAGGTCCCTCAAGAGTTCTTTGGATGGTTAAGGTTAGTTCTACTTGCAACCTTTTCTGCCCGAAGGACACTTCAGGGTTCTAGATGGAACCTGTTTGTAGGTATGAGTCGCATAAGTATTCATGCCCTTCAACTGTTCCACATTTTGTAGTGTTAAAACACTGAAGCACGGTGGTGCTAGCATCATGTTGAGAGTTTCCCTTGGCCTCTTGGTTGGCCTGTAGGTATGTTCTCCAACGAACTCAGGGTTCTTCCGGGAACAGGTACAGTTGTATTGAGATCACGTGACATTTTAATTGAGGTCAAATTAATTGTACTAATTGTGACTTGTGATGCCAACTAGTTGCAATGATTTTAGGGGTTCCACAGCAACGTTTATGATTTTTATTTGCAAATAACACACACACACACACACACACACACACACACACACACACACACACACTAATTTGGGTTATTTTGGTGATTTGAATTGAATGTGTTTTAAACAATGCTTGGCAGGAGACAATGATGGACCATCCTCTGAGGACCATCTCTTACATTGCGGACATCGGGAACATGGTGGTCCTGATGGCGCGCAGAAAGATGATCCGCTCTCGCAGCGCTCAGGAGCAGCTGGACACGGCCGATGCTCAGCAGCTGAACCCGGCGCAGGAAGAACAGCGGCAGTACAGGATGATCTGCCATGTGTTCGAGTCAGAGGACGTGAGCACACTTCTGCTGTTACTCCATTACTCACTAGTCTCAGTTCCCTCTGTCTGGAAATTTATCTTAACCACAAGTGCCAGAAAAAGTGATGTGATTGAAGTGAAGCTCCTTAGGCCTCACTGGTGACATGATTCACTATAAACAGAATTAAACACTGTCCCCAGAGTTTATCTCCAGAGTCTAAATGTCTGCTTTCAGATTAACGCTGTACTGTCATGTCCATGAAAAGGGGTACAAGATCATATTTAAAACGAAACATTATAATTATAACAAAAATTATACCAGATATTTGCATTTTTTCTGATTTTGAAACAAAACTACAAAAATAAATTTGGAGCTCCAAAGACATTTGAGGTTTACACTTCTCTATACGTACTTGTCAGTGGAATTGCTTCTTGAATCCTCTTCCTCTTTCTTTCTCTCTTCTCTTTTCCTTCACAGGCTCAGTTGATCGCTCAGTCCATCGGTCAGTCCTTCAGTGTGGCGTATCAGGAGTTCTTGCGGGCGAATGGTATCGATCCGGAGGACCTGAGTCAGAGAGAGTACAGCGACCTGCTCAACACTCAGGACATGTACAACGACGACCTCATCCACTTCTCCAAGTCTGAGAACTGCAGAGACGTGAGTGGAACATTTACAGTTATTCATGTAGCAGGAGCATTAATCCAAAGTCACTTACAATGGAGCAAGTGTGAGTTAAAGGTCTTACAGTAACAGCTTGGGATTTAAACTCTCAACCTTCTGCTCAGTAGCTCAAAGCTGTTCTGCTAGAGGATAATGTAATATACGCAGAACCTTACTGCGTTCTATTCAGCGTAGAACTGTATGGTGCCCGCGGCGACATTGTGCCATTCTGTGGCTCTGCGAATCTAAAAAAGTTACAGTTTCTTTTTCTATTATTGATAATGCTAAATCAGAGATAGTGTTGGTTACAGCAGGCCGTGAGCTTCGGGGGCTATATTATTAAACACTCCTATACACTATAGTAGACTTTCTGAATAAGACAGTCTGATTGGCTAAACTAAATCTACTCCTTAAAAACTAGATAAGAAACTAATCTACATACAGACCATCAGAGTGAGCAGTTACACATTTGCCAGGTGACTAGACACAATATCCTTTTAATTCTTTACATTTATGCAGAAGGGAATGATCTACGTTAACAAACTGGAGCTCACAGGTTACCCTGATCTCTGTCATTTCCTGCGTCAGAGCTGAAAATCAGTCAGCATGGCGTTTGACCAGATCAGCTCACACACACAAGTCAGGTGTGTATGACGAAAGTCCTGATGTACAGGAGTCGGTTGTGTGTGTGTGTGTGTGTGTGTGTGTGTGTGGTGTGTAACAGGTGTACATAGAGAAGCAGAAGGGTGAAATCCTGGGCGTGGTGATCGTGGAGTCCGGCTGGGGCTCCATCTTACCCACCGTCATCATCGCCAGCCTGATGCACGCCGGACCGGCGGCGAAATCCGGCCGTCTCAACATCGGAGATCAGATCATGACGGTGAACGGGACGAGTCTGGTGGGTCTGCCGCTGTCCACCTGCCAGAGCATCATCAAGGTGAGCAGCTTCACCTCATCATCACACCACACTGACGATTCTCTCTCAGGGTCGAACCTCAACTCAAATAACCCTGACCTCAAATCTCTCTCTTACTCCCTCCCTCTCGCTTTCACTCCCTCACTCTCTCACTCCCTCCCTCTCTCACTCTCACTCCCTCACTCTCACTCCCTCCCTCACTCTCACTCTCTTACTCCCTCCCTCTCGCTTTCACTCACTCTCTCGTTCACTCACTCTCTCACTCCCTCCCTCTCTCACTCCCTCACTCTCACTCCCTCACTTTCACTCCCTCCCTCTCTCTTTCACTCACTCTCTCACTCCCTCTCTTGTTCACTAACTCTCTCCCTCCCTCACTCTTTCACTCCTTCCCTCTCTCGTTCACTCACTCTCTCACTCCTTCCCTCTCTCGTTCACTCTCTCACTCACTCCCTCACTCTCTCGTTCACTCTCTCACTCACTCCCTTGTCAACTAGTTATTACAAGGGCTGTTCTGTAAAGGGCACTATGTAGGGTTCAGTGAGCGAGACACCTGACTGAATGCACACACTTTACTACTGAACGCTCTGGAAACACCTGCCGTTAAACTATAAAACTCATGTTCGGTATTAAACGCACTACTAACGATCAGCTCCTGGCTTTAATGCTCATTACACCTTTTATTTACATGTTTTGTGTTGATTAATTTTCTATAACAGCAGCTCTGACTGTAGTGCAGCTACAAATCACAGGTTTATATTCATGTGAGATGTTTATTTAACATTTATGGAAGGAAGGAGTCTCCAGTGTCAGTAGTTTGTAAAAGTCAGAGGTAAAGCTGTAAGTTTTCTGACATCTTCAGGACAGAGGAGTTTACGCTTCTTTGCGGTTTCTCGCTAACATGGCAGGCTTTTGTTTTTTACTGTAACATTAACACACACAGCCGCTCGGGTACGTAGTGTGAAAGAAGTGTTTATACACTGGATTCATGGTGCATTATGGGTAAGTTTGTAGTGTGCTACTCAGGGAATATAATTTGTTCACCATGAATACACTCTACAACAGTAACTGCACCCTAAATAGTGCACTATATAGTGAGTAGGGAGCGAATTCAGATGCAGAAACATGCTGTTATTGAAGTGATGTGATCATTCTAATAAACCGATTATAATAATGTTCAGGTTCATAAGCAGCATCACTTCATTTGTACTCTTCTTAGTTTTTTCTGAGTGAAGCACACGAGGCTGATCAGGTTACTTTGGATGAATTTGTGTGAACATGTTTGTGCACCTCGTCCTCAGGGTCTGAAGTCTCAGTCCAGGGTTAAGATGAACATTGTCAGATGTCCTCCAGTCACCATGGTCCTCATCCGCAGACCAGACCTCCGGTACCAGCTCGGCTTCAGCGTACAGAATGGCATTGTGGGTAACTCTGGGCTCGTGGTGTTTTTTTTAATGTTCTAATTCGTGTTAGAGATCTGATGACTTTTAACTGAAGGAACTGTGTGTAATATGATTGTCTGGACTTATTTACAGGGGAGAAAACAAACAAACAAAAAACAATTCTGGGTAAAAATTCGGGGTTTTGTTTTATAATCTTACTGAATTAAAAGTGGAAAGAATTAAAATTATACTCAAATGAAAGTTAAAATTTGTCCACTAAGTAATCTTTTTGTACTGAAATAAGAAGTAATTAAACTTTATCTCGAAGATAAATCACACTTTCATACTCTTAACAATTCACCTGACTCTAATACGAGCATTGTATTTAAACTCAGGTACAAAAGCTTTAAAGTGATATTTAAGTGCAGTAATGAAGCAGGATTAGTGAAGTGTTTATTTGAGCTGAAGTCTGATCTATATATTTATTACATGTTTATTACATTCTCCTGATTGCAGATCTGCAGTCTGATGAGGGGGGGTATTGCAGAAAGGGGTGGAGTCAGAGTGGGCCACCGCATCATCGAGATTAACGGGCAGAGTGTGGTGGCCACGCCCCACGAGAAGATCGTTCATATTCTGTCTAGTGCTGTAGGAGAGGTACAGTAACGCACGATAACACACTACCCACGATCACTTTACTGTCCACGTTCATATCACAGAGCAGGTTTAACTAAATATTAATCTTCTGTGTTTTTTTTAAATAATTTTTAAAATGTAAACCCGTTGAATGTGTTGAATTTGTTAAATGTTAATTTGTTAAAACCCTCTCCGGTAGAATAATGCCATTGTGAGCTCGTCACAGTGAACACTCCATAACGGCGTCCATCTTTATTGTGCGATTTAATCGAATTACTGCCAGAGGAAAATATTTCACATTCAGAGAGAATTCACGGCTGCATCCCAAACACACAGGGTCGTATTCCGAGGCGGTGAATTAGTCCAAAGGTCTCATGAAATTTAACATGAGGAAAGTTGCTGGTATTCAGAGTCGGGTTATGCAGCTGCTTCAGTGGATTTCCTGAGCTCCACATTCGGATTATTAAAATCACCTGCGTGTCGTTTCTCGCCCTCCCGGTTACCAGCTGCTGTGCTGTAGGGGAGAGCTGACGGGCTGGGAGTTGGCAGGTGACCAAATCTGGGAGAAAATGAGGGATACTGCCACTATATTGCTGCATGAATACTGTGAGTTGTAATTATCACATTAATTAAATACCCGAGTAGCTGCAGCCTGTCACCTCTGTCACTACTTGGTTATAATCAGACTGAAGAATCTGTCAGGAATTTATTTAGGAATCAGACTGACACGGGGAGCGCTACTTGGCTAAACTAACAAACAGTGTGACTCTGGAAGATCCTCACGGCTCGGCGTCCTGTCAGGGGTTAAATGATGCTAAGCAGCGCGCTAGCCCGCAGCGCACACACACACACACACACACACACACGTCTCACAGAAACTCCCAGCGTTTACACTGGAGAGAAATGTAAAGTCTGCACATTTCTTCATGATTACATCTTTGTATTCTGTGGAGACGATCAAGACGTAAACGTTGCGTCACTTGCACTTGGACGTCGTCATGGCGCTGAAAGCCGAGGCGCTGCGCAAACAGACGCCATGAACTCGTTTATAAGCTGAACGGAGTTAGCTAGCTAATCGCGTCCGTTATAAGCAGCTCCTCAGCAGGGACTAGCGTTAACTGGCTAGCTTCTTGGTGTAGGTTTGAGGTGAGCTTCTGTATGTAAGTGTGTTAAAGCAATATAAATGAGGCGTTAGCTAACTAGCAAGCGACGCCCGTTTCACTGATATGATAGTTAGCTGCTTAGCTGAGAGGAAATGATCGCTGCGAAGACGGACCGATTCTCCTTCACCACCCCTAACCACAACCGTCTTCTGTTGGCATGGAAACGCGTGGGATTGGATAGTATGCAGTAAAACGAACGTGTTTATGAATACTTTTCATTTACATTTATGGCATTTGGCAGACGCCCTTATCCAGAGCGACTCACAATTATCTCATTTCTACAACTGAGCAGTTGAGGGTTAAGGGCCTCACTCAAGGGCTCCGTTCTGACGTCCAACACGACATTAAAATCATTAAAGTCTCCCACTTTGTTTCTGCAGCCAGAAGGCGCGGCTGTCGTCAGAGTGACGTGTGTCATCCAGGGGTTTATAAAATTAGTTAAATAATTTATACATTTCATTTACCCACTGGTGTTCTGACAGGCTAGTTAGGCTAGTTAGGCTAGTTAGAGTGGTAGTGTAGAGTTTTTGATGTTCACGTTATGAATCCTGTTTCTTCTTCCTCTCAGATCCACATGAAGACCATGCCTGCTGCCATGTACCGCCTGCTGACGGCGCAGGAACAGCCCGTCTACATCTGAACCCCGCTAACGCTGTACAGATCGCTAACATCGCTACGCCTCACCCTCACACACTCCATCACACTTCACATGATCATCAGATTGTTTACAGATTTCTTACTCCGGAAGTAAAAACTTTTCCTCTCAAAATATTTTAATCTGCCTTAATGACATGTGTAATTGTGGAGAGAAGCTACATCACCCAGACATGCTAATCTGGCTAACAGTGAACAGCTAGCATTAGCTCAGTTGCTAACTCTACTAGGATGTAAACTGGATTACAGCCCAAAGGCTAAATGCAGTGTGCGATAATCATGTTAGAGCTGATGGTTTGTTGGTTGCTATGACACTTTGTTTAAAAATAATTTTACTATTAGCCTTCAATTATTATTTTTTGTATTCTGGGATAAAGTCTCATTTTTGTGCAAGTGTTATGGATATTTGTTTACAGGAGATTAACGTTTCACAGCTAAACCAGTCTGTGGTGTTTATCAGAGAAGATTTGTCAGATTTATAGCTTTCATTTCAGATGAAAGATTTCTTTAAGTACATGAAGGGATTTTGTTAGAGATCTATGATTATGAAATAATCTCCATCACTGGAAATAATTAAGAAAAGAAAATGAATAACATCATCTGCTCTCACCACAAATACACGTTCCTCCATACTACACGTTTATCTAACAGCCAAAGACTAAAATCCAGATTTATTTATGTTCTGAACGCTGGACCTACACTAACGCCAGACTGAGCAGCGCCGCAGGTGTGTGTGTGCGTGTGTGTGTGCGTGTGTGTGTGTGTGTGTGTGTGAGTGATATATATTACACGATGTGAAGTTATGACGCAGAAATAAACTGAAAAACAACAGTTATTCATGAAAGTAAAGGAAAACTGCATAGAGCTGAATTTGTGTTTTATTTATTTATTATATATCTGAATGTTGAAGGTTGATTTTCCACATTTACAGGAAGATGATTAGAACCACGCAGAAATAACTCGGACCTTATGAACCATCATCATTATCATTTTTTAAAAATACATTGCACATCTAAATGCAGTATGTGAATGTATGTGATTTTATTCATTAACACAATAAAAGATACCTCTTCCAAAAAGAGTGTGAAGGTTATAAATGTAGAAAATTTCAATCTCACGTCATTTCTGTCTTGAAGCTCAGGTTTCCTGTGAGCTTCAGCGAGTAATAAACTGTAGGGATACTGCAGAGGAATAAAACACGTAACCACCGGCGAGTCGATTCACTACATAAAACAAACATCTGTCTTTCAGTTTCTTATAAAAGTGTGAAAATGTAAAAAAAACAAAAACCAAGAAAAGACTATTTTTAGGATTTTTTGTAGTAACGCTGCATCATTTAATTTCATCTGAATAACAGTTTTAGTGAGGGGTGGGGGGGTGAAGGGGGGTGGGGGGTGAAGGGGGGGTGAGGGATGAAGGGGGGTGAAGGGGGGGTGAGGAGTGGGTGAGGAGTGGGTGAGGAGTGGGTGAGGAGTGGGTGGGGGGGTGGGGGGGAATGAGGGCCACTGGAGTCCTACAGCTCCGTGTCATTGTATTTCTGAGGGTTGAAATATCCACGGCGAGACTGATCAGCGTCTTCAGCAGATCCACCGCGAGACACAGGGTTCGAGCTGGAGATAGAAAATAAAGCAGGGCTTAGAAAAAAAACAAAAAACAAAACAAAAACAAAAAAAACACACTCACACACGCTCACACACGCTCACACACGCTCACACACGCTCACACACGCTCACCCGACAGGCGGCGGCCGCATGGCCCCGGGCTTCGGTTTCACGGGGACGGCGTAAATGTCCGGGTGTCTCTGAGAGATCTCCAACTGCAGACAGAGAAACGGTTCAGATTTAAATTCACCATGAACCTTCTTCCTCACACACGACCCTGATGATTTCTAATGTCTAACACACGAATACTGTGTCTGTGGACGATAAGATGACAGGACACTGATCACTGAAAGATAAGTTTAACAACCAGCAGTTAAATAATTTAGATTATTTATAATTAATCTATAATAATAATAATAATAATAATAATAATAATAATAATAATTAACCAGCAATTAAATCATTTAGAGCTGCTTCAGTGTAAACCAGTGAAATGCAGGACTGTGCTGATTCCCTGAGACTGATGCACTCAGAGAGAGAGGGAGAGAGAGTGATTGTGAGTGTGTGTGTGTGTGTGTGTGTGTGTGTGTGTGTGTGTGTGTGTGTGCATCTGTGTGAGAAAGAGTGTGAGATTGTGTGTGAGCATCTGTGTGAGAAAGAGTGTGTGTGTGTGTGTGTGTGTGTGTGTGTGAGTGAGTGAGTGAGTGAGTGAGTGAGAGAGAGAGAGAGAGAGAGAG
>CM074990.1:23178615-23189079 GCA_037576825.1 Pangasius krempfi
CATCAGAGTGCCACGTCAAACACACACGTCAGAGCGACACGTTAAACACACACGTCAGAGCGACACGTTAAACACACGTCAGAGCGACACGTTAAACACACACATCAGAGTGCCACGTCAAACACACACGTCAGAGCGACACGTTAAACACACACGTCAGAGCGACACGTTAAACACACGTCAGAGCGACACGTTAAACACACACATCAGAGTGCCACGTCAAACACACACGTCAGAGCGACACGTTAAACACACACGTCAGAGCGACACGTTAAACACACACGTCAGAGCAACATGTTAAACACACACGTCAGAGCGACACGTTAAACACACACGTCAGAGCGACACGTTAAACACACACGTCAGAGCGACACGTTAAACACACGCGTCAGAGCGAGACGTTAAACACACACGTCAGAGCAACATGTTAAACACACGCGTCAGAGCGACACGTTAAACACACATCAGAGCGACACGTTAAACACACACGTCAGAGCAACATGTTAAACACAAGCGTCAGAGCGACACGTTAAACACACGCGTCAGAGCGACACGTTAAACACACGTCAGAGTGACACGTTAAACACATGCGTCACACGGCAAATACACGCACCAGTGCAACACGTTGAACACACATGTCAGAGCGATACGTTAAACACACGTCAGAGTGACACGTTAAACATGCGTCAGAGTGACACTAAGATAATCCTTTATTCGTCCCCCAATGGGGAAATTTGCATTGTTACAGCAGCAGATATAAAGATATAAAAAATAAAAAATATGTAAGTATAAAAATATAAAAGAGACACTAAGAATGCACAAAAACACAAACAACAGTATTAAAGTGACCAAACTGCATTATTGCACTGTTCCCACGAGACGCAGCTACGAGAGGTTTATTGTCCAGTTACGTGCTGGGGTTCTGCTGGGAGCAGCGCTGGTCCTTCAGTCTCACAGCGGCAGGGAGGAAGGACGTGTGATACTGCTCCTTCACACACTTGGGGTGGAGCCTCCTGTCACTGAAGGAGCTGCCCAGTGCTCAGAGTCTCGTGCATGGGGTGGGAGTCGTTCTCCAGCACACGTGATAGCTTGGCCATCATCCTCCTTTCTGCCACCACCTGCACTGGGTCAACATCGAATCCCACGACAGAGCTGGCCCTCTTTATGATTTTATCCAGTCTCTACCTGTCTGCAGCAGAGATGCCACTGCCCCAACACCACCCCGTAAAAGATAGCAGATGCCACCACAGAGTCAAAAAAAGTCTTGAGAAGTGCTCCCTGCACTCCAAAAGACCGAAGTCTCCTCAGCAGGTACAATCTGCTCTGTCCTTTATTGTACAGTGCAGTGGAGTCCCATCCATCCATTTTATTGTTGAAGTGAACAGCCAGGTACTTATATGAGTCCACTATGTCAGTGTCCATTCCCTGGATGTTCACCGGTGTCGTGGGGAAGTGTCTGTGTCTGCGAAAATCCACCACCAGCTCTTTGGTCTTGCTGCCATTGATGTGGAGGCAGTTCCGCTGGCACCAGACTACAAAGTCCCGGATCAGGTCGCTGTACTCTGCGTCATCCTCCCCAGTGATGAGGCCGACGATTGCATTGTCATCAGAGAACCTCTGCAGGTGACAGGCCGCTGTGTTGTATCTGAAGTCTGCAGTATAGAGTGTGAAGAGGAACGGAGCCAGGACGGTTCTCCCAGAGGGGCCCCTGTGCTGCCGACTGCCCTGTCAGACACGCAGCTCTGAGCCCTCACATACTGGGGACGGTTGGTAAGGTAGTCCAGGATCCGGGATGCAAGGTCTCGCAGAACACACGTCAGACACACGCGTCAGAGCAACATGTTAAACACGCGCATCACACGTCAGACACGTGTCAGAGTGACACGTCATACACACACGTCAGAGCAACATGGTTAACACACGAATCACATGTCAAGCACACGCGTCAGAGCAACACGTTAAACACGCGTCAGAGCAACAGGTCAAACACTCGCGTCAGAGCTACATGTTAAACACGCGCATCACACGTCAGACACGTGTCAGAGTGACACGTCATACACACACGTCAGAGCAACATGGTTAACACACGAATCACATGTCAAGCACACGCGTCAGAGCAACACGTTAAACACGCGTCAGAGCAACAGGTCAAACACTCGCGTCAGAGCTACACGTTAAACACGCGTCAGAGCAACACGTTAAACACGCGTCAGAGCAACACGTTAAACACACGCATCAGAGGCAACACATCAAACACACTCGTCAGAGCTACACGTTAAACACACACATCACACGTTAAACACGTGCGTCAGAACAACACATCAAACACGCGTCAGAGCTACACGTTAAACACACACATCACACGTCAAACACGTGTCGGAGCAACACGTTAAACACACAAATCACACGTCAAGCACACGCGTCAGAGATACACGTTAAACACACGCATCACACATCAAACACGCATCAGAGCATAATTATTTTATTAAAAGTATATTTTTAAGTATTTATTTGAGTATTTTTTGTTAAGTATTAGATGCTGGTTATTATGTTGTCAGTAACGAGGCGAATGGATGTGAATATAAAGCGTTCAGAGTATTAACGTTTTTCATTTGACTTTGTCGTGTTTTCTACGTCACACTGAACGTTCTGTCTGCGTCACTTTCAGTACAACAGCTGTGATAATGTGTGAAATGATTCGGGTGGAAAAATCAGAAAAATGAGTGATTAATAAAATCACCTGCTGATGTCGTCGTCCTCCGTGAATTTGTTTAGATCATCTGATGAGGAGACGGAGATCACAGTTGCGGCTGAAACAGCCGTGTGAAGATCTGTGGAGCTCGGAATGATGTCAGGTTTCACAAACGAGCCCAAATCTGTCATAAAAATATCAAAACAAAGATCAGCAAACATCCTGATTTAAAATGTAAACAGTAAACTGTGTTAATTTAATGTCTGTTACAACATGTCACATTCTTTACGGAGTTATACGCTTTAATAGCAGCTGTGAAGGAGGTGAGATAAACAGCACTCTGTCTTCAGCAGAGAGAACCAGAAAAAACCACACGAGTCTCAGTGCAGCACTGACAGTTACATAAACACAGTAATAAAAACACCCTGGAGTTGATTATTTTCCTGTAATAGTCCCCGAGTGCCTCTCTAATAAATTTTATAAATTCTACATTTTTGTCCACTTATAGTTACATTTAGTGTCGGTGAACCTCACCAGCCTCTCTTTCTCTCTTCGTATTAATAAAACAAAAGAAAAAACAAAAGCAGCCTGCCACGTTGGCACGAAACCGCAAAGAAGCGTAAACTCCTCTGTCCTGAAAATGTTGGAAAACCTAAAGTTACAGTTTTACCTCTGACTGTTACAAAGCGCTGACACTGGAGACTCCTTCACTAAATGTTAAATAAACATCTCCTTACATATTAAGACCTCTTTACTAAAACTAAACCACATCAATGATTACACACGTTTTTGTCTGAAGTGCAAGTCTCAGTGAATATCATCTAATCTAAATATTGATATGATATCATCCTATAAAAACTTCTTTCATATTTTGCCCTATTGTCCACAAAAACTCTGACTCAGACACCCTGATTGGCTGAGACAATCTACAGGAGCCAATCAAAAATCAGTAATGAAACTCTGACACATTACATCATCAAAAAATAGAAACTGATTTAATGTCCAATCAGCTTCTTAATATTGAGTGAGTAACAGTGACCTGTTAAAAATACCGATGCAGTAAAACAGAAAAATGATATATGACAGTAAAGAAGATAAAGAAACCCTGAGGAGAACTTCACTCTCACAGCAGTGTCTGTAGAACCTTCAGTACCGTTATCATCGAGGTTCTCCAGACTCTGCGCTTTTCTCTCCTCAGATCTCTCCTCTTTAATCGGAGACAGGACTTCATGTGACGCAGATCTCACCGGCTGGACCGAGTTTCGTTTCCTTCGAGAGGAAGCGCCTCGCAGAGCTACACCAACAAAGAACAGAAAAGAGAAAGAGGGAAACAAATAAGAAATGAGAGAGAGAGAGAGAGAGAGAGAGAAACGACAGTTCAGCAGTTTAGCACTGATGAGAAATGACACCACTTACGATTAATCTTCTTAAACACTGTTCCTCCCATAAACTTCAAAAACCTGTCAGCGTAGAAACTCGGCCTGTGGACTGACACCGTATCCTGCAATGCGCGCACACACACACACACACACACACACACACACACACACACACACACACACACACACACACAATAATCACTCACACACACCTCCAACATTCAACACATGTAAGCACATTTAACAGAGAAACTGTAGAAGAACTTACACCATCATGTACGAGAGCTTTCCACGAGTGTTCCACCTTCTTAATAAATCTGCATACAAAACACACCAAAACCCTTCACATCTTCCTCACTCATTAAAGCTGTGTTTAATACCTGCATGTGTGTGTGTGTGTGTGTGTGTGTGTGTGTACCTGTACGACTGCAGGATGTCGATGATTCCCAAAAAGATGAGCAGCTTCTCATCTTTGTGTTTTGCAGGAATTCCACCCATTCTACACAAAAAGATGCATTTAAATAAATGCATTTATAATAAATATGAATATAGGAAGTGTTACAAACACCTACAGACTGACAGACACCTACATAAACATTTCATTAGTACTTACTCCTGCAAGCTGTGATAAAGCTGTCATAATGTCTACTTCTGTAAATTATGGTACCAGGTCGATATAACACCTGAGTCATGTGACACAGGATTAGTGAATGAGGGTTAATTAGACAATTAAAAGCAGAAGTTCTGTATCTGTCCTGTGTGTGTGTGTAAAGTGTGTGTGTGTGTGTGTGATGATTACAGACAGGAATTTAAAGAACAGAAAAGCTGTTTACTCCAAACTCACACAGAACAGGAGCAATGCAGTAAAAAGCAGTTCCGGTTATTTTACTCTTTCCTGAAGGTGATATCCACACCATCAGAGATACACACTTCATCAGAGTGTGAAGACAAAAACATCTGCACTCAGACTTCCAGTCCTCATGAGTCAACAGCTGTTCTTTTCTCTCTCTTTCTCTCTCTCTCTCTCTCACACACACAGTGCAGAAAGATGAGAGTGTGTATAACTTTAGTGGAAGTTAGCAGAAATCAGGTGTTTGGATCAATTCAGTTTTATTTGTATGGCGCTTTTAACAGCTGACATTGTCACAAAGCGGCTTTACAGAAATAAATGGATTCACAAAAAATATATTGTAAATATGTGAATTTATCCCTAATGAGTGAGTCAGAGGTGACGCTGGTGAGGAAAAACTCCCTGAGATGATATGAGGAAGGTTGGTTAAAATCAGTGAAGGATCCTGCATGTCTCCTCTCCCACTGAAAAACACACACACACACACAGTACACACACACACACACACACACACACACACAAACACAGTACACACACAGTACAGAAGAGTGTTAATTGTTGTACTGACGTGTCGTCATCGTCGGTGTTCGGGCGTGGCTCCACAGCTTTTCCTCCTCCCTGGATGGACTCGAGAGCCGTAGAGTAAAGCACTTTTTGTCCTCCTTGTCGCTTGCTGTCTCCTCGTCCTCCTCTGTCCCTCAGCTTCATGTCCAGCACGTGGATTCCCAGCAGCAGGCTGTAGTCCATGATCTTAAAACTCTCTAGCACCTGTTCAGGACATTCAGCATAAACACACACTGACACACGTGTGACTGTGACACAGGGACATGTATGGCCTTCACAGGGACACGTGCGGCCGTTACACAGGCGTTAAAAACTCACCAGATAGTCGTCAGGTTTGATGCCAGTTTTGATAATAGTAATTTTACAATCTAATTATCGTAACGGATTCTATTTCACATTCTACCTGTACTTAAATGTAATCTTTCTCACACAATAAACACACTGATAATCGATGATCAAATCCAGTTCTTTTTCTTATACAGTTCACCTGAATATGTTTCTGTAGGATGTCAGGTTAACACGCACGTGTGTGTGTGTGTGTGTGTGTGTGTGTGTGTGTGAGCTGACAGGACTGACCCGACAGTCTCGCTGTAGCGTCTTCATCAGTGCGTTGTATGTGTCTGTGTCAAAGTAGAGCCCATCTGCGTGCATGTCCTGGAAGTCCAGGTCTTTGAAGGTGGGCGAGGACTTGGCGCGTTCTTTACGTGAGGCTCTGCGTTTGTACGTGGAACCCTTCAGGTCGTATTTGTAGTGCATGTTTACAGAGCGAGGCAGAACATTGTTCATCACCACCAGCCTAATATTCACTCCTCCACACTGAACACAGTAAAGACCATAAAATTTAGGTAGCAGCGTCCTCGGGTTCTGGTTCAGGTTCTGCAAAACACACACACACACACACACACACACACACACACACACAGAGGTCATTTTACTATTGGTAAAAGACGGTGTATTATTTACATACAGAAGTGTAAATGTACTCAGAGAAATAATTACATTACAATCTCAATCTCCACACCTCTCACTGTAAAACGAATCCCATCTGAATAGGACTTTATTATTTAATATTTACACTGAAAACAGACTTCCACTAAAATGGTTTCTGACTCTGCTGCAGGTGCGGAAATGAGAAGAAGCCTAAAGTCCCTGCTGGTGAATCATTTCTGTTCCATCATGTTGGTGTTCTCGTTCTGTTCCTCACCATGTAATAACCAGGAAGCAGCTTCTGCAGAAACTCCGCCTCTTTGTGCTGCACCGTTTTGATGATAAACTCGTCATCACTGGTTACGTAAAACCACGAGCTGCTCGCCCCCGGGTTCGACAGCTCGATCAGTGGTTCACTACACATGGAATACTGCAAAAAAGAGGAAAAAACAGACAGGTAACTAAAATATACCACAGCAATAATGTTTAATAAATATACAAGTTATAATCACTGATGCAAAGCTGATCCCAGATCATTTCACGAGTCACTTATCAGAGCTGAGGTTTAAATAAAATCTCACCAGATAGTCATCAGGTTTGATACCGAACAGTTCTCTGAAATAGCGGAAGGCCAGCGGAGCGTAGATTTTAAAGCGGAAGTCGGGGTAGTGATGCCCCGGGGTCAGGTTACTGCCTTCACTAACAGTGAAAAACACAACAACAGCTTTAACACTGAGGAAATCTAGTGACGGTGAATCAGGTTATGTTTTATTAGACAAAATACAGTCAGGTGCAAAAGTCTGTATCCCCTCAAGAAAAGATGAAGACCAAAAAGTAATTTACACATTACTTCATTATCAAACAGTAATAGTGTATGCTAAGATATCAACAGTAAAAATAAAAATAAATAAAACAACAGTCTAAAGGGTTGAATCCTTTCTGAATGTGATATAAATATAAATATTCTGTAAGAATCTTTGTCAACTCTTTACCTTTATACCTTTAAAACTGCCTCCAATCTCTCTCACGCTCACGCAAAAACATTTCCTTTTGATTTTGCATTATGTTTCATTTTTGACTTTTTCTACGTTTTCCTCATTTTTAATACAAAACCACAAGGTCGTCAAATTTTTGCACTCAACTATAAACTTTAATAACATAAGACAATTATGACTCATCATAAACCAACATTCCTCAGTAGAGAACTTCCATTTAAGGCATGTTATAATATTCTCTTACACCACAGCGCTGCTGAATTCTGCGCTCTGATTGGTCAGATTAGTTTGATTAGTTTTCTATAACAGCAGCTCTGACAGTAGCGCAGGTTTATATTAATGCGCTCGCTCTGATACGTTACTGTTTCTATAGCAACAGCGGATGCTCCACTGATAATAAACAGATTAAACAAAATTACAAAGTTTTCTGTGAGGACATGTTTATGTAACATTTATGGAAGGAGTCTCCAGTGTCAGTGCTTTGTAACAGTCAGAGGTGAAGCTGTAACTTTAAGTTTTCCGACATCTTCAGGACAGAGGAGTTTACGCTTCTTTGCGGTTTCTCGCTAACATGCGTAAAAAGTTGCGTTTTTTATAGCTGCTATAACGTAAGTACCAACAGTAAATGTAACTATAAACACATTAAAAGAAAAAAAAATTAATTGTTCATAAGTTGCTGTGGTATAAGAGGAATAAAACATTTGGGGACGTACTGTTATGGGAAAATAATCAACTTTTGGGGTGGTAACAGTAACTCCACTACATCACACCACCCAGTCACTCATTATTTTACTGTAACACACACAGAGTGTTATATTAATTACGTATAACACAGTGCAGTGTGTAATACCTGGGGAAAAAGACGCTCTCCACCACATAAAAGTCCTGCATGAGAACATCTCGATCTGGTTTGGAGGTTAGGTTCCCCACTGTGTAGGCAATCCCCAGCTGAATGGCTCCTTTTACTGCCTCGGCTGTGGGCTGAAATCAAACACACATTAAATAACACACAGTAAATGAGAGAGAGAGAGAGAGAGAGAGAGAGAGAGAGAGAGAGATGATTCTGTCTGTGTGATTGAGGACACACAGGACACAGCACAGGAAGCGGACGTGACCATGTGACGTTATAAAGATAAAGGCTGTATCAGCAACACAAACACTGACAGCAGGAAACAAAAAGACTGAATGTAAACGCCTACTCAGACTTTTGTAAGACATGACGATGTGTGTCTGTAATTTGCTGTGTTTTGTAATGTGTTTATGAAGTGAGAACTGTACAGTCATGAACAGTAAAACTGAGGTACATTTATTTATCTAGCAGCAATATTTCGCCTGAAAAACTGTGGAGGAGCTTTAATTAATACAGAAAGATACCGACAGCTGGGGTACAGCAGTGTCTGTCTCCTGAGCCAGGATTAACGTGTTTGTGACTGTGCCTCATCACTGAACATGTACGTGAAGGTTGAGCAACACTGCATGATGTACAGTGGAATTATGCCACACGTCCTGTTTGAGTTGTACGATCGATACCTTCACCCTTCACCCCGTGGCAACCCCCGCTAACCTATCAACACTTCCTTCACGTCACGGACATCTTGACATTATACTGATCAAATGTGGTTTGAATCTGAAGAATGCCCTAGGAGAAGTACTGAAAAGTTTGGCCATTCTCAAAATGAAATCCAACATGGCTGACGTCCTGCTGAGCGGACTTAATGGATGTGATTGTTAAACTGGTCTGTTTTAAGGAGATCCATGTAAGCAGGTGCATCTATCAGTGCATGCTGATTAAACTGGATACCCTTCAATAAGAAAAATGTCCATGGGGATGTCTGGGTCCGAGCTTTCGCCAGAACCTCATCAGCACTTCTGATGTTTGCGCTGATTCATGAGTTTTCCCAGCAGGAGGGTCCTGAGTCAGAAACTAAAGTGCTTGTGCTGAAGTTGATGAAGCAGCGTGAAAGAGAGTGTGATGTACAAAATCCTCAACCACAGTGAGATTTTCAACACATTTTGGTCCTAAATAGTGCTAAAGTTACAAAACCCCCGTCTTAGCACAGACACAATGCAGTTTAATCTTCTCATCTTCTCAATAATCTTCTAAACATAGGAGTCATTCTTTAATAAGTACGTTTAGCACTAAAAATGCTTTAAATCAAAACTGTAATCCGTAAATCGGTACAGAGGAGACAACTGAAATCTCTGTAAGTGCTGGAGCCTCTGTGTGGGAAAATAAAGTTCTCTGAATATCGTTAACGTCCTCCTGTACACACCGTACCACAGCAGCAGTGTGAAGACCGATATCATTATGTAACAGAGCGAGGAATCGGATTTACAGGTCGGGGAATGCAGAAATAAAATCCATTTAAATCCCCAAAGTTCTCAGAGCACAAACACCACATTGTCCTCTCAGCGCTCGCAGAGAAAAAACACTGAGGTGTGACATAAAAAGCTGGAAGAACAGTGAACTGTGCTGCACTCACAACGTGAATCACATGCACTAATCCCACATCATGCTGAAGAATACTTGCTTTTATAACCTCAGGATTGGACATTTCACTCTTATGTTCCACCACAGAGATCAGTTTTAGACCCACTTTTACTCTTCCTTCATATTCAGGAATTTAAAAACATAGTTAATTAGAACTTCTATGTGGTTCCTCAATTCGGCCAAATTCAGCAGCAAAGATACACAAAATGGAAGACTGTGTAGAAAAAACATGAAAGCTCAGATGAATAGGACATTCCTTCGCATAAACTCTGATATTCAAAGCTCAGCAGGAAAAGAAACTGCAAGGTCATTACTCTTCATGCTACACTGCTGTGGGTTCGCTTCCACGCTGACTACAAAGTCCTGCTCATGATGTTTAAAGCTCTGAATGGTTATATCTCTGGCGTACATCATATGGGCAAAAGTATGTGCACCCCTGACCCTCACACCCACCTGTGGCTTCTTCTCCAAACTGTTTCCACAAAGTCAGAAGCACACAGTTGTACAGAACGTCTCTGTGTGCTGTAGCTTTACAGTTTCCCTTCACTGGAACTCAGAGGCCCAAA
>CM074990.1:23206091-23216172 GCA_037576825.1 Pangasius krempfi
CCACACCCCCCCCTCACACACTCTTCACAACCCCACACACCCCTCTCACACACTCTTCACAACCCCACACACACCTCTCACACACTCTTCACAACCCCACACACTCTTCACGACCCCACACACACTCTTCACGACCCCACACACACTCTTCACGACCCCACACACCCCTCACACACTCTTTATCCTCCTGCCATCTGGTAAATGGTACAGAAGCATTCGGGCCTCACAGCCAGACTGTGCAACAGTTTCCTCCCCCAAACCATCAGACTCCTCAAAACTCAGAGACTGGACTGACAACACACACACACACCCCACTCTTTGCATTTTTTGCACATTTACTACCTGCATTTTTGCTGCTACAGTATTTATAAAATATAATTTCTTGTCATTAAAAACTGTCCTCTCTACCTGGCTGCTACCCCAGTAACTATGCTGGGTCCATATATGGTATAAGCTTTTCTGCTGAATACTGTCATAGTGTGTTGTGTTTACATTCACAGCAATTTATTAGTTATTCTTTCACACTAGAACGGTGGTCAGTGCTGCACTGTCTATTACGGTGCCTGTTGTCCTGGTTTAGTAGTTATTGTACTGTCTCGTGCTGTTCGCATACGTTTGCATGTGCACTTTATATAGTCCGGTGTAGTCTCATGTAGCTCTGTGTTGTTTGTGGAGCACCGTGGTCCTGGAGGAACGTTGTTTCGTTTCACTGTGTACTAACTAGCTGTATATGGCTGAAATGACAATAAAGCCACTTGACTTGACTTGTAGGAGATAAGCCAGAGGGGGGAGGAGGGAAAAAAAAAAAAAAAAAAAAAAAAAAAAAATAATAATCACACGTGCAAGTACTCGATCACACTACCTGTCAATCAAACTGACTTGTGGACACATGACAGTCTCACATCACACTGTGTTACGATGTGTGAAACTTATTTTTTTTTTATTTTATTTACAGCGTTTTTCTCTGCTCTGGTTTTAATTCAACTGCTGAGGTCACCGTCAATGAACTCATTGCGCTCCTCACACACACACACACACACACACACACACACACACACACACAGAGAGAGAAAGAGAGAGAGAGAGAGAGAGACAGGTTTAACATGTTTATTAGGAGTAACTGGTGTGAGACACACTTGGTACAGTCAGGTGTGTAACTGCAGTGGATGTGTGTATAAATGTTATGTTAATTAACAGAAGGAAAAACATTCAGCTCTGTTTGCAGAGTCTCAGTGAGGAAGTTCATGAGGAACGAGTTTATAGTGTGAGCCGCAGGATGGACAGCGCTGAGGTTCTCCTTCATGCAGCCAGAACCACACGATGGCTGTGTTGTCCTCTTCGCCTACAACACACACACAGACACACAGTTAAATGTACTCACACACAAATGCCACATGATGATAAAGAAAGTGATGTGCTGAATGCAGACGTACAGACACAGCCGACGAGGCGCTTGTTGTTGACGGAGGGGACGATGTGTGGGTCGTCTTTGGAGCCAGTGTACTGCTTCGGCTTCAGCACACTGTATGGGTCCTGAAACAGACACACAGACACACACACACACACACACACAATTATCACACACTCTGAGCAGGTCAGTGTTAATCAGTGTGTTAAAACGGAGACAGCTTTAGCTGCTCGTACCGCGCCGGCCTTCAAGGACTTCAGAACTCTTTTCTCCAGACCAGTGGCCTGCTGTTCATCAGTGGGAATGCCTGAAGGTCACACACACACACACACACACACCTGTTAAATTCATGACACTCTAAGTGCACAGAAACAGGCTTCATAAACACATCTACATGAAACTCCAAAAATTTAAAACCTTTTTAGGTTCTTTGTTCCTTGTTTAAAGACACTCGAGTTCTCTGAATTGTGCATGAGCCCAGTGTTGAGTTTCCCAAAAGCATCGCACCGAATTCTCGCTCCCCAGTTAACACATTCCTAACTGTGTGATGCTTTTGGGAAACTCGGCTCCGGTGATTTACCGCAGCGGTGTCTCGGTGGTCAAGGCTCAGGTGCATGACCTTTAACCATGAAATTGTGCTTTCTTTCTGCATGAACACAACACTGTGCTGTTTTAATGCTCATAATTTCCACATTTACCTTTATAACTAAAATACAGGTTAAATATCTTTCCTCAAGCATTAAAAAAAGCACCAGTTGTCAGATTTAAAAATAATAATAATAAAATTTTAGCATCTTAAACAAAAACTGTGTGAACTGTTAATTATGGCAAAGGCACATTAAAATTTATAATCTCTGATCATTAAAAATAACCACAAATCATTGAAAATGACGATTCATTAAAATTAAATAAAATAAAAGACCAACGCCAAAAAGAAAACAGGTTATAAGAGTAAAAAGTTAAATGTTGATGTAAACAGAAATCTAACTGAATTATTTCCCGGAAGCAGTCAGAAGGCGTCATGAAGATACTTCTATAAAATAATGATCTTCTGATAAATTCACGCGCTTTTCATAATGAAAGTAAATAAATGAAAGCAGTAAAATATGAATGAAAGCAGTGTGGACTGTGGGAATAGTGACTGAGAGCGTGATTCTGACTGAGCTGCTCCTCAGGACGCCATTGCTTGTCCTTGGCCTGTTTTCAAACGAGTCATTAAACTGAAGATAAATAATAACTGAAACTCTACATTACTGAAATAAAGTCGTTAGTAATCCGCTCACCTCCAGCCGCCATTCCCCTGCTGAGGACAGGAGCGGGAGCACCGCGGCACAGCGCCGAGGCCCGGACTGCAGCTCTCAGTAACCTTGCAGCCATTTCTGCTTCTGCTTCTGCTCCAAATGCACCGGACGCACACTGATGACGCAAATGACGGCGGCGGTCTGGCGCATACAAGTGACGTCTTACGCATACATGGGGGTGGGCACGTCATACCGATGCTTTTACTCTTAACCATGGTTTCACACGCCATCCCAAACAATTCTTTACTGCAATATCAGCTGTTATTTCCGGAATTAAAATATTAATGAACCGTCATTTATTATATGGACAAATCGGTCCAAATTCACCTTCATTATACTGAGTTTATAAGTGAGAAATGTTCTAATAGGCAAATTAGGCAAATTTTTAACAATAATTTTTCCCTTCTCGGTCTGTAAGAAATAAAGTAGATCTCTCTTTTGACTCTTAAATATATTAAAATTTCCGTTTCATCCTGAAGTTAAAGAGACTCAGATATGATATATATAGATAGATAGATATATTTTAAATCTTCCCCTGTTTATAGTATTTAAGAATTACATGGTACATGGTATCTAAAAGCCCTGTCAAATATTAAAAATAAAAAAGCTTTGTTTTTGTTGACATTATTTGATAAATATAATTTATTATAAAAATAGTGTTAATACCCCTGTGATAAATTTGTGCTCACAGATGTGGCTGCATTAGTGTTTATAAAGTTTCTGTGTGTCTTGCTTTGTCAGGTGTCTTTTTTCTTTTTTCTTTTTTTAAATCCCCTGGTTAATATTATGTTGTGTCTAAGCCCCTGTTATAAAGTTGATTAAGTTGATTGTAACTGAATGCCATGTTGCTGAAATATTCTTGGCTTTCATTGAAGAAAAAAACATCACTTCAGTGTCAAAAGTGGATTAGTTTCTGTTAGAAAATATCTGCAGTTTAATAACGGGCACTAAGAAGAGAGAGCATATTACTCCTGTGTTAATGAAACTGCATTGGTTACCCATACGATACAGAATTCATTACAAAGTGCTGTTGTATGTTTATAAGGCTCTGCATGGTCTTTCCCCAGAGTGTGTTATTGATTTAATCAGTCCCTGTAAATGTAGTAGATCTCTGCGCTCAAATGACCAGTTGCTTCTTATGGTTCCATGTTCCTGTTTAAAATGTAAAGGTGTATTCTCTGTTGCAGCTCCTAGGCTCTGGAATGACCTTCCGCTGTATGTAAAGTCTTCTCCTACATTGGGTGTATTTCAGAGTGCGGTTAAAACCTATTTGTTTTCTTTAGCATTTGATAATGCTTTGTAAGTGGCGTATGTCTTATGTTTGTTTTGATTTTATGTTTTTGGTTTTGTCCTGTTTTATTATATTTTATATTTTATCTTTTTCTGTACAGCACTTTGGTTCCACTTGTGGTGTTGAAAGTTTGAAAGTGCTTTATAAATAAAGTTGAGTTGAGTTGAGTAATAAACTCCTGGGCAAAATATGAAGCTTTTATTTTTCTTAACAACAAATCGTTGGTCAAGAAATGATCAAGAATGAAACAGATAGATAAAGGAGCTCAGTTTGGGAGCTTTTCCTTCTGATTTCTGTAAATGTTTAAGTCTTGTGGCTCTTGATGAGCTGCATCAGGTGCAGCAGAAAACCAAATAATCACTAATCTTTTAATAAAAAAGAAAAAACATCCCAGAAGACGTGTGAACAAACATTTTAATCATTATCATGATTTTGCATACAAGAAGACTATAAAAGTGAATTTCCCTGTTTCTAGCTTTTCACCAAGCAGCAAAAGAAAACCATGAAGTGATGTGTAGCGGCACATACTCGGAATTTGTGCTCTGCATTTAACCCATCCAAGTGCACACACACACACACACACACACACACCCACACCCACACACCCCCGGAGCAGGGGGCAGTGCCAGGGAGCAGTTGGAGGTTCAGTGCTTTGCTCAAGGGTCTCACCTCAGTGGTGGTATTGAGGGAGGAGGAGACGCTGGTCATTCACTGGTCATTCACTCCACCTACAATCCCTGCTGGACCTGAGACTCAAACCCACCACCTTCAGATTACAAGTCCGACTCTCTAGCCATTAGACCACGACTGACGAATGGAAGCAGAGGAGCTCTCAGGAGTGCATCTGCTTCATTCCTGCTCATTTCCTGACCAGTGATTTGTTTTTAAGACCATTAAAATCTTCATATTTGCCATTTTGGGCTTGGTCCATTTTTTTTTTTACCCAGGAGTGTACATGAGTATTTATTTTGTCAGATCCTGTTTTCTGTTCATTTTTTATTTATGTTTTTAACCACATTGCATTTTTATATTTGTACAATCAACATCTAAATCTACATGTCCCATAACAACCCGTTCTCCAGACTAACTATGGCAGGGGTGTCTGATCTTATCCACAAAGGACCGCTGTAGGTGCAGGTTTTCATTCCAGCCAAGCAGAAGCCACACCTGAGTCTACTGAAAGCCAAGATCAGCTGATTAAACAGGTGGAATCAGGTGTGGCTCCTGCTTGGCTGGAATGAAAACCTGCACACAAACCTTCGTGGAAAAGATCAGACACCCCTGATCTATGGCTCTCTATCTACTTAATAATTATTAATTAATACATAATAACTATGCATGACTATAGTTCATAACTAACTAACTAACTAACTAACTAATTAACTGAGTTTCAGTTTTACACACCTGAGCGATAATGCTTCATCAGAGCGATTATGCATCAGAGCGAGAATGGTTTATTGGATTATAAAAAAAAATAGTTGACAGATTATTCATTTATAAAACAGTAGTTTGTTACAGATCTCTTCTGAACTTTTAGTAGAATTTGAAGCTGTTTAGAGTTCATTCATAAACACAGAAGCGAGGCTGATATAGAAAAATGTGCAAAACATTTAGTTTAATTTCTTCGGTATTAAAACAACATTTTGACTGAAAATGAAGCTCTTCACCCCAAACGTAGTCAAATACGTTTGACTTGGAGCTGCAGCTACACGGCTAATCCAGATAATAAATACAGTGTCTCCAGTTAAGCACCATGTAAAATGTGCTTTATTGTTTTAATGTGTGTGTGTGTGTGTGTGTGTGTGTGTGTGTGTGTGTTTCCTGAAATAATTAATCCAAACACAGTACTTTATCAGTTTATTGTAAATGTTTGTGTTCTCAGAAACAGTTTTTAAAGGAACCCAGTTGAACAGTAATCTTATGAACATATTAATTACATGTATGTTGCATTTTGACTGATGTGTAACTCAGCACAAGCTTCTCAGTCTGCTCGAGTGTGTAACTGCAGCAAAACCACCAAACCGTCAGGAACATTTCAGCAACAGATTAAACATTAAACTGCAATTTAAATGAGCTCCACATAATTAGCAGGAAACATCCCATAATGCCCACCAGGCCCGTAACCGTGCCACCAGCCTTCATCAGCCATCTCTACAACGGTGATGATGTCACCGGGGTCAAAGGTGATCTCAGTGTCATCAGCTGAGGAAAGAAAGACACTGCGTTTAGCTTTAAAATTCTTTGTGTCTACGTTCCAGTCCTGTTTTATTGCACCCTCCTGCACTTCCCCTTAAGGAGCAAGATGAGTGTTAGAGGAATGTTGGATGCACATTAGATGAGCGTAAGGTGTTAGATTAACGTTACAGCTGTGTTATGTTAAAGTTAGAATGTTAAATGAGTGTTAGATGAATGTTAGGAGAAGGTTAGGAGGACATCAGTGGTAACAGAATGGTAAAATAACGTATAATATATTAATAGTCATAAAATTGTGAGTTTAAAGGATTTCAACCTCCATTCTGAATGTGACTAATAACTTTTATGTCTACGTCTTTATAACTGGTGTAATATTTCACTCCTTTCAGCGTTTTGTGACTTTGTTAATGAATTTATTATTATTATTATTATTATTCGACACTGAGATCTTGATGAGAATCAGTTGATCAGTGTCTATAAATGGTTCATATAAACCAGACAATCCAAAGAAAATGTCACTCAAATGTCTTTTCAAAATTATTCTGATTTTATTCTGATATTATTCTGATTATTTTACTTAATGGTTAGACTTGTTTCTGGTTGCACACACATTTCATTTTTAACTATCAGATATTCTTATATTATACTGTAAAGTTTTGCAGTTTACTGTGTGTAAATGACAGCAGCACTCACCCGCCTGATAATCAAACAGCGCTTTAGCGTAGAGACTCTGCTGCAGACCAGACGACTGTTTAACTGCAGACGTTCTGCCATCTTCCACCTTACAAACACACACACACACACACACACACACACACACACACACACACACTTAATAACACAACCGGCTGTTAGTCTGAGCATCTCCAAGCTCCATGTGTCTTCTCCTGTCTAGTTCATGCTGAGTTTCTCGGCTTTTCATCTGAATTCAATATTAAACTTCTGTATGATGTCATACCTTCAATGTCATAGGACTGACAAGACTTTGGCGTCTGGAGGTGTGTAAAGATGATGAAATGGTGAATTAGATCCTCCTCCAGAATGTGGACACTGTGATCCTGTGTGTTTGTGTGTGTGTGCATGAGTGTGTGTTGTCCTGAATCTGGGTTTGACAAATCAGCATCTTTTTTTCTCAGCAGTCAGTTTCTTGATTAAAAACCTGGCAGTCTGGATTGCTAATTTGTGTTTTAATAATAATAATAATAATAATAATAATAATGTTACTTGCCTCATTATAGACTCTTTGATGTGATGGAAGTGTGTCGTAGTTGTTTTCTTCCAGCTGTTTCTCTTCATTACAAGCTAAATGTTTCACACACAGGAGCGATATTTCAGCCGAGTGACAAACATTATTTTCTACATCACTATCATTCATTAGACTACAAAGAATAAATCCTTCAGGTACTCAGCGTTCAGAGCTGCTCACTGCCTCCAACACAAATCTATAAAAGAACACATCACTTCTCCCCTGAAGCGCCACTCGGTTCACATGGCACCGGAGTGAGAAGGGACCACATTCAGCATGGCTCCTTACGTGTTCGTATGGCACAGCTCGCTTGGCAGTGAAAAGAGAGACAAGTTATGGGTAATTTTCCGAGACAAGATGATGATGGTGCACTATAATGATGCAGATGTCTCTCTCAGCTGCTTGACGAATGTGTAAAAATTTAGGCTACATTCTACAAAAAACAATGAAAACATTCGGCTTAAATTCCACATCATAAAATACATCCACTTTATTAGGAACACCTGCTCATTTATGCAGTTATCTAATCAGCCAAACATGTGGCAGCAGCATAAAATGATACAGATACAGGTCAGGAGCTTCAGATAATGTTCACATCAAACATCAGAATGAATGTGGCATGGTTGTTGGTGCCAGAAGGGCTGGTTTGAGTTTTTCATAAACTGCTGATCTCCTGAGATTTTCACACACAACACTGAGTGAGCGACAGTTCTGTGGGTGGAAATGCCTTCAGAGGAAAATGGCCAGACTGGTTCAAACTGCCAGGAAGTCTAAAGTAAGTCAAATAATCACTTTTACAACTGTGGTGAGCAGAAAAGCATCTCAGCATGTGCAAAACAGTGAACCTTGAGGTGGATGGGCTACAACAGCAGAAGACCACATTGGGTTTCACTCCTGTCAGCCAAGAACAGGAATCTGAGGCTCTCATGGGCACAGAATCACTCACACTGTACACACTGTTACACACTGTTACACACTGTTACACACTGTAACCATTACTGATGTTCACACTGTTCTTACTGATGTTCTCACTATGTTCTTACTGATGTTCTCACTATGTTCTTACTGATGTTCTCACTATGTTCTTACTGATGTTCTCACACTGTTCTTACTGATGTTCTCACTATGTTCTTACTGATGTTCTCACACTGTTCTTACTGATGTTCTCACACTGTTCTTACTGATGTTCTCACACTGTTCTTACTGATGTTATTAGTGCTGCTCTTGCCTGGTTGTGTTTCAGAGACTTTTTGACTGAAAATGTCTCTGGGGTTGACAGCACGCTGAGAGATGATGGCTGCTGCATCCTGCACAAATACAGACACCCTGATTCAGTATTTAACTTTATTACATGTATTAAACACACACACACACACACGCACACACACACACAGATTTAATATGTGTTTAATTCTACTCTGCGTCACACACTGAACACTGCATGTGTTTACTCACATTGGCTTCCTGAACAGATCTGGAGCTTCTTATTCCTTTCCACTGAGCAGCCTGAAGTTCTCGCTCCACCTGAATCCATTTCAGATGTTCAGATGTTCAGCACTCACTCATTAACATCACACTCTGAGCACTTTATTGTTTTTCTTACCGATTTCTGTTGATTTATATTTTTAGCTTCCTGCTTCTTCTCCTGCAGCCTGAGTCAGAAGAGAAATTTTAGTTTGCTTTGTTTGATTTTAGATTTACAAAATACAAAACAATAAATAATTTATATTCAAATTAATAATTAATATAAAAGTCACAGGCTGAGAGAGAAGTGAGAGAATCATAGACAATTCCACGTAGAAACAAAAACACAATAATTAAAACATCACAGAAAAGAACAGAAAAGAAAAGCAACTTAATATTACACAGATATTTATTTTATTTTCTGTTATTTATATTTAATTATTAGATCATATTTAATCTAATCTAAAGGTTCCTAAATTCTGACTGATTAAAAATATCAGGATCATTTTGAAGAGAAAGAATAACAGCTGAGATTCTTCTCTCTGTTTTCATTCTGGATTAAATTACCTGTTTACCTGTATATGCAGGTCAAGTTCAGTTATGCAGCGCTGCATTTGTTAATATTACATTCTAGCTAAAAGGAGTAAAACCGCTGGCAGAAGCTCCGGCTTTCTCAGTAAGGGCCCGGAGCTCGTGCATTTCTACTGGTTTCCTCAGTGAAGCGTGAGGATGTTCTTGCTACTTAGTTTATTTGCTCATTATTTCATTTGTATGTCATTTGTTCTTGTTTGCCTCAATGTGATGAGCACAGACTTTGGTAAATGATGGTGAGATGCTCTCCAAATAGCCGTTACTTTTACAGAGTGCTCACCGTGAAGGGTGGAGCTTTCTGAGGCATTAGGGTGCAGCCATCATTCAGAATGCAACACAATTCTCAATCTCAATTCATCGGAAATGGTGTTCAAAGTTGACCAATAACACAGTTTCAGGCTTTAATTAGCTGCTGGAAGCAGGCAAGAGATCTGATTAATGTAATGATCTGATTAATGTAATGATCTGATTAATGTAATGATCTGATTAATGCAATGATCTGATTAATGCAATGATCTGATTAATGCAATGATCTGATTAATGCAATGATCTGATTAATGTAATGATCTGATTAATGTGATGATCTG
>CM074990.1:23216272-23235894 GCA_037576825.1 Pangasius krempfi
TGATTAATGCAATGATCTGATTAATGCAATGATCTGATTAATGTAATGATCTGATTAATGTGATGATCTGATTAATGTGATGATCTGATTAATGTAATGATCTGATTAATGTGATGATCTGATTAATGTGATGATCTGATTAATGTGATGATCTGATTGGTCACCTCTGCTGATCGATCTGTTTGGCTCTCTCTCTCTGCCGTCGCTCTCTCTCGGCCGTCTCTCTCTCCTCCTGTTCTTTTTTCTCTTTTTCCACTTTCTGTCGTTCCTCCTCTGCTTTCTTTCGCTCCTGCAGACGGTGAGTTTCTTCCTCTTTCTAATGAAGAGATGCAGAGAAAGACGAGTAAAACACAATCATACCCTCCTGTGCTCATTTCATGTGGAACTGGTAGGTCTGTTCCTGTTGCCAGTTGACCAGAGTTACCATGGTAACAGCCCCATTAGCGGTAAAAACTAATTTACGATAAGTTAAAAACACTCATTTATTTGATCCACATCATAGCGGGACACTAATATTTCCTTGTGTAAACTGTTAAACGTTTGGATAATGTAATATCCTACATTAACACCACATTTATATTTATTGTATCTAACCCTAGCCCTAACCCCTCCCCAGCCTCCTTTCATCAGGGTGTTTGGTTGAAATACACGACTTCACTTCACTTCTCAATCTGCACTGAAAGCATCTGAAAGAACAGCATTAACTTAGTGAGACGGTAAAACGTACAGATTGAAGACTCTGTAAATCTGAAATTAAATTGTTTCAGCTGTACTGTTCCTGCTGGTCCACTGCTGTGTGAGCAGTCCACCTACACACACCTGCTCTTGTACTGTTAGTGTACAAGTGAGATGTAGGTAATACACACTTCTTAGTTAATTCATATAATATAATATAATATAATATAATATAATATAATAAAATATATATATTTTTTGTGTTTAAATCCAGCACTGAAGTGCTCGACTGTCTCTTACCTCCAACTGAGCCCAGAAACGTTCCCTGTTGGTTCCATTAATTTCTTCTAAAGCACTGGTTTTACAATACTTTGAACCCTGCAGACACACACACACACACACACACACACACACACACACACACGCACACAGATTTAATGTGTGTTTAATTCTACTCTGCGTCACACACTGAACACTGCATGTGTTTACTCACATTGGCTTCCTGAACAGATCTGGAGCTTCTTATTCCTTTCCACTGAGCAGCCTGAAGTTCTCGCTCCACCTGAATCCATTTCAGATGTTCAGATGTTCAGCACTCACTCATTAACATCACACTCTGAGCACTTTATTGATTTTCTGAGATTTCTTTACCGGTTCCTGTCGCTGCTGATTTTGATGTTTGGTTTCCTGTCTCTTCTCAAACAGCCTGTGAGAGACGAGAGGAATGAAACCTTCACTACAGAGAAAACAAACACTAACTGCATAAACTACCACATTTCATTTCACTCTCTTATTCATTCCGCTATAATTAAACATGCTGTTATTTTTGATGAGGTTGAAGCACAGAACTACACCTTCAACCTTCTGTGACCAGAGAAATGTAGTTTTGTTTTTAGACTAAATTAGCTTAATTATGCTAATTATAATCATCAGTGGTAATCTAATGTGATGATCTGATTAATGCAATGATCTGATTAATGTGATGATCTGATTAATGCAATGATCTGATTAATGTAATGATCTGATTAATGTGATGATCTGATTAATGTAATGATCTGATTAATGTGATGATCTGATTGGTGTGATGATCTGATTAATGTGATGATCTGATTAATGTGATGATCTGATTGGTGTAATGATCTGATTAATGTAATGATCTGATTAATGTGATGATCTGATTGGTGTAATGATCTGATTAATGTAATGATCTGATTAATGTGATGATCTGATTGGTGTAATGATCTGATTAATGTGATGATCTGATTGGTCACCTCTGCTGATCGATCTGTTTGGCTCTCTCTCTCTGCCGTCGCTCTCTCTCGGCCGTCTCTCTCTCCTCCTGTTCTTTTTTCTCTTTTTCCACTTTCTGTCGTTCCTCCTCTGCTTTCTTTCGCTCCTGCAGACGGTGAGTTTCTTCCTCTTTCTAATGAAGAGATGCAGAGAAAGACGAGTAAAACACAATCATACCCTCCTGTGCTCATTTCATGTGGAACTGCTCTTCTGCATTTCAGTAGGCTTTTTAATGCACCCTTGTCCACTTCCCCTTGAATGAGTCAGTGGTCTGTTCCGTTATCTCAGTAAAGTTTATTAGTATTTGATGAGCTTTATATGTGCAATTGCACTTTATTTAAATAAATGTAAAAGGGGATGGGTTCCCTTTTGAAACTGGTTCCTCTCAATCTTTCTTCCTTATATAATTTTTTCTTCGCCACTGTAGCCTCTGGCTTGCTCATTAGGGATAAATCTAAATCTTTATCTATATCTGGATATCTGTAAAGTTGCTTTGTAACAATATCTATTATTAAAAGTGCTAATGAAATTGAATTGAACTGAATTGAATAATTAGTGAATATGCCCAAAAGTGACCTTTTGTTTTGACAGATCTTCCCTGTTTAATGTTAGTTTATGTTGGGAATTATCTGGACCTCTTTGGGGTGATAGAAAGTAAGAAAGAAAAAGAAAAAAATATAAGAAGAAATAAACTTTTTTGTGGTGCCTAAGCAGCATAAAATGTATTCACACAATTTAAAAGAAAAGTAAAGGTTTAAGGAAGATGTCATCAGGATTCTTCTTAACTTTTGTCACAGAAACAGGATAAGCTGCAAAAGTTCAGCTGCTTCCCAGCTACAGCAGCTTGCTTGCTATGTATATTTCATAATGAAAATGTCACAATTTTTGTCTGGCTTGGATCAGGAACTTCAAATAAAGTGTCATGAGAGAGGAGTGAAAAATATTCCAAAGCCTATTTCATCCAATGACACAATATGGCAGTGAGTGCCATAAGGCATATAAGTACCATAATGATGGATATGCATCTAAAAGGAGTCACAGTTTTACAACAACGCAGGAAACACCGCCCAAGGAGATACAATGCTTCACAAAGCTCAGCTCATGGATGGTCAGCCACTATGCTCTTGTGATTCTTCACCAGAACCCTACTTATCCCTATCAGGATAGAGAAACCACATCAGTCAAGGTTGGGATGTGTTCCACCAGCATGATACATTGCATCCTCCCTTACAGGGCTCATTATTACTCTGACTATTTCCTTGGCCATTACCTTGAGCCTTGTTATGATGGCTGGGGAAAATCTTACTATCCTGCTAAGCCCACACAGCAAATGGGTTTCTTTCAAGATAACATGGAACACAACTGGGGACTTCCACAAACCACCCAGTGTCATTTCCAGGATGACTACAGAGAACATCATAATCAGCATCGCGGTAACTACAGTTAGGTGATTAGGTCACCATTTACAATTAATAACAAATCACTCAAAAGCACCAACAAGTCCTCAAATATTTCTAGCCACTAACCTTGCTGAGTCTGAAACCTCTGTCACTGCAGTGAACAAAGAAATATAATAAACATAAGTCAGGGCATCTTAGGCTGGGACTACCTTCAGCAACATCATGCCATATTGTCCCTGGACAAAGGCTTGTGCTGTCTTTATAATCAGAACCTGCCTCAACTAAAGGGCTTAAATGCAGTCACCATTAAGGATGCATATCCTTTGCCCAGGATAGATGACACATTAGATGCACTTAGCGATTTGTCTGTGTTCAGTATGATTTCTGATCTGGATACTGGCATGTGCAATATGGCAACAAACTCACCTTCAGCAGGAGCTAAAGAAACCAGAGGAGCACTGAAAGGACAGCCCAAAGACAGTCTTCACCACATGCCACTCCTTGTAACAATTTAAGGTAATGCCTATGGGACTGGAAAATGTCCCTCCAATTTCCAACTTCTTAAGCAGCTGGTGTTACTGGGGCTTTAATTGAAAACATGCCTTGCATTGTCCTTAGAAAGATTTCTACTGACCACGCTAAGGATTTGAGAGAGGTTTATGGCCTTCTTAGAGCACTTCAAAGTGCAGTTTTGCCCAACGAGAAGTGACCTTCTTGGGGCACACTGTTTCCTCAGCTGGCTTCTAGCCTGACCCCAGAAACATGCAAAAACTAAGGTACTGGACCACATCTAGAAACCCAACAGAAGTAAGAGCATTTTTAGGCTTTTGCTCTTACAACAGGTGTTTCATATTTGAGTTTGCAAAAACATCAAAGACAGTTTATGCTCTCACACAGAAGAGCAAGTATAGACAAACACTGAGAAAAGAGCATTTGATTCCCACTGCATTGCACTAACCCACACACCAATAATTGACTATCTAGATTTTACTAGGGAATTTCTTCTCTTTATTGATGCTTCCAATACAGCTATTGGGTCTGTGGTATCCCAAATGAATGATGACAAACAAAGGAAATGTCATTGCTTATGCCATCAACATTTTCACACCAACAGAGAGATGCTGTTCTACCTATGATAGAGAATTGTGGGATGTTGTGTGGTCCATATGCCGCTTATGGCAGTTCTTAATGGGGGACATTTTTTTGTACTGTCACAGACCACAAGCCACAATTGGTCTAAGAAAAATGTCCTTAGACTTTAATCGTAAGGACTCTAGAGCAAGATGAGATCTTGGAGTTGGCCTGCTTGATTGGACTAATGAATACTGACAGGGACCCAAAATGCCAGTGCTCACTCAATGTCACATCGTCCTGAAACAAATGAGAACTCTGTCAGCATGTGAGTTTCCAGTCTGTTCAAAATTAGACCAAGCTAGATTATTTCATTAGTAATACCAATTATGAGGATAGAAATGTTTCTCACTTTGCACTGCACGCTTAACCTGTTTCATATCCGACTCTACATATGCAGCCTTCACTCCCTTGACATGGACAAAAACTGTTCAACCTCAAACAGTTGACCTTGTATTAGGAAAAGTGATAAAGTGGGTTTTAGCTGAAAGTAGATCCCCAATTGCAAAGCATAAGGATAGCCCACCTATACTGCATCATTACTGGAAAAAAGACTTTCCCAAACTTACCCTTGCTGACTCTGCTAATTTAATAACTGTGGCAATGTGTTTGTTTAAAAATTATATCAGGTGTCATTGTGTGCCACACAGACTGTATACAGAACAGGGTTGTCTGTTTGTCTCTGATCTGGTGAAAGAACTGTGCTTATGGCTGAGCATTCACAAAACACACACTTCTCCATATTATGCCATGCAAGATGGAATGGTCGAATATGCAAACAGGTCCATAAAAGACCAATTGGACAAATACTTGTACAGTAAAGGAGATGAATGGGATTAACATCCAAAGCTGCATACAAAAAAAGTGTCCATTCTTCAACTAAATACATACAAGGCCCATGTCCTTCTTCCTGATGTCCACCATGACATGTAGCCAAGTGTGGTGACCCATACTCGGAATTTGTGCTCTGCATTTAACCACCCAAGTGCACACACACAGTAGTGAACACACACACCGTGAACACACACCCGGAGCAGTGGGCAGCCTTTTGCTGTGGCACCCGGGGAGCAATTGGGGGTTCGGTGCCTTGCTCAAGGGTCTCACCTCAGTGGTGGTATTGAGGGTGGCAGAGAGCGCTTCACTCCCCCACCTACAATCCCTGCCGTACCCGAGACTCGAACCCACGACCTTCAGGTTCACCTTCAGGTTACAAGTCTGACTCTCTAACCATTAGGCCTGTCAACTATGTCAACTCTATGTTGAGAAACTATGTTCTGCTTTCCAGAGAGTTGTAGATAGTATAGCTGCAGCAGGTGTGCAAAAAAAAAAACTAATACAGTGATGCATTATAATTGTCTTAAGCCTCATCTGCCACCTGTTCTGGTGCACTTGTTAGTTTTGAGATAAACCCACTCTCACTGCACTCTCCGCTTAGAAACCCTGGAGTTACCAGGTCCTTGCTACTACTCAGCAACTGGGTACTGCCTCCAGTGCAAACCACGGCTCCTGGAGGTTGAAACAGAGCCACAAAATCAAGATCAAGACCATTTTAAAACAAAACAGAGTAAGAGAGTATAGTCTTTTATAAGTCGTGTTTAAAGGTTAACAAGAACAGAGAGCCTAAGCATGTTAAAAGTTGCCAAAGGATCAAGAAGATAAGATAATCTTATTTATTTATTTATTTATTCGGAAATTTGCATCGTTACAGCAGCAGATATAAAGATATAAAAAATAAAAAATATAAGTATAAAAAATATAAAAGAGACACACAAAGAATGCACAAAAATACAAACACACAACAGTATTAAAGTGACCCTGCATTAAATGAAACCTTTGTTGTCATTATTAGGTTGCCATTGGTAAATAGCTTCATTTTGTTTTAGATTACACACTTAGAGCTAACCCTGATCCAGCACTGAAGTGCTCGACTGTCTCTTACCTCCAACTGAGCCCAGAAATGTTCCCTGTCGGTTCCATTAATTTCTTCTAAAGCACTGGTTTTACAATACTTTGAACCCTGCAGAGAGAGACACACACACACACACACACACACACACACACACACACACGCACACAGATTTAATGTGTGTTTAATTCTACTCTGCGTCACACACTGAACACTGCATGTGTTTACTCACATTGGCTTCCTGAACAGATCTGGAGCTTCTTATTCCTTTCCACTGAGCAGCCTGAAGTTCTCGCTCCACCTGAATCCATTTCAGATGTTCAGATGTTCAGCACTCACTCATTAACATCACACTCTGAGCACTTTATTGATTTTCTGAGATTTCTTTACCGGTTCCTGTCGCTGCTGATTTTGATGTTTGGTTTCCTGTCTCTTCTCAAACAGCCTGTGAGAGACGAGAGGAATGAAACCTTCACTACAGAGAAAACAAACACTAACTGCATAAACTACCACATTTCATTTTAATTTCAAATTAGTTTAGGTATGCTAACTATAATCATAAGTGATGTCTAGTCCATGCTAACCACAACATCAGAAGACTTTTCACCCAAATACACAAATGAGAAGTGGATTTTCACTCTTGTATTTTATATCACTTTAGCAGATCTGATGTGATGATCTGATTGGTGTAATGATCTGATTGGTGTAATGATCTGATTAATGTGATGATCTGATTAATGTGATGATCTGATTAATGTGATGATCTGATTAATGTGATGATCTGATTGGTCACCTCTGCTGATCGATCTGATTGGCTCTCTCTCTCTGCCGTCGCTCTCTCTCAGCCGTTTCTCTCTCCTCCTGTTCTTTTCTCTCTTTCTCCACTCTCTGTCGTTCCTCCTCTGCTTTCTTTCGCTCCTGCAGACGGTGAGTTTCTTCTTCTTTCTAATGAAGACATGCAGAGAAAGACGAGTAAAACACAATCATACCCTCCTGCACTCATTTCATGAGGAAGTGCTCTTCTGCATTTCAGTAGGCTTTTTAATGCATTATGGTTTGTTCTGTTATCTCAGTGAGGCTTATTAGCATTTGATGAGCTTTATATGTGCAAATTACAAGCATTATTTTAGTACTATGTGAGCTTTCAGCTTTCATGTTTTAATGATTAATGACCACTACATATGCATTTAATGAGTATTATATGAGCATGAGATGAATGTTAAATTGGTGCTTTAGTTTAGTGTTATTTGAGGTTTATCTGAGAGTTATATGAGTGTTTGTTGTTTGATAAGTGCTTGATATTTAGATAAGCATTAGATTAGTGTTTGATGATTGGTAGGGTGCTATACAGGATATGAGTTATGGGTGAATGATGATTTTTAAGTGGAGTGTTTGATAAACGTTATGTCTGTGTTAGATTAGTGTTATTTATGCATTAGACTGTTCTCTCACCTCCATCTGAGCCCAGAAGTTTTCCCTGTCAGTTCCTTTCATTTCCTCTAACGCGCTGGTTTTGCGATATGCTGAACCCTGCAGTCACACACACACACACACACACGTGCACACACACACACACACACACACACACACACAGAAACCTGGTTTTATTATTCCTGTCAGACTCATGGGTTTAATAGCTATAGTAAAATCTGAAATCATCCAGAATGCGCTGTGTGTTTGTCCCTGTGCAATCTTTTATAAACACCATGGTATGCATGCTATAAACACACAATGTATATCTCACCATGTTGTTTATAAAAGATTGACACGTAGTGTCTCACCACAGGATGTGAAGCTGCAGTGTTGTTGAATTGATTTGAGTCAGTGTGTAAGCTGTAATTCACTCCTACAGCCTGACAGACTTTATTCATGATGAAGTCAGGTTCAACATCATCTTCTGAATGCGCCTTAATTGTCACATGAGCTCCCTGCAATCACACAAATACAACACACATTTGTGTCAATACTACACACAATAACATAATACAATAGCTATGGCCATGAAATCTTCCTCTCTGAGGCTCCGCCTATAACCACTCCCCCTCTTATTATACAGGTATGCGTAACCATTGTCCATGTTACTCCAGTTCCCTTTATGCCTTCTAGTTCAAATACTTCTTGTGGTGCCTAGTGTTGTTCCTACATCACCTCGTCATCACTGACAGGTCTGCCAGCTCTCCCATTGGTAGCAGGGGAATTCTCTTACAGTGTGCTCTTTGGCTTTCACTCAGATTTTACTTTTTATTCTGGGTCACTGAAAAAACACAAAAAGGAACTCCTGTGATGCCCAGTATGGGAATTAAAATGGCAAAACAGTAAATGGTCATTCTGTCCTTCTTTTAATCTGTCCAGTCCTGATGTCAATGTGGAAACAGGCAGAAGCATTCAGACTAAAGCACAGCCAAGCACAGTGTTTCCTCTTGCTGATATTCTAGTCTCTCAGCCCATAGTCCTCACTTTAACCTGCCGATAATGAACTCTTATGGATGCCCTGCTTTTATGGACACCAACGTCACTGTTTACTGAACCTGAAAAGGAGTTTACCAGGAGAGTCAGATGGAGTTTATATGGTGATGACTGTTTTCCTTACCACTATCATGCCACACTCTAATCGTTCCCATTGCTGAGTATTGGAACTCATTACCCATACTGAATTTTTTTAACCTTGTTTTTGGGATACCAAGGTCACTAAACAGTTTCATATGGGTAGTGCAAAAATAGTGCACACTACTGATTGGTCAAACCTAATTGTAGTAACTAGATTCTAAAATGCACTAGGTGGAGTCAATACAGTGGTAGTAGTTTAACAGCCAGGTAAAGGCATGGATCTGGAAGGTTCATTGACATAGATAGTTTTGGATGTTTGGATGTTGTCGCCCCCACCCCCATACATTCACTAATGTTTGTTGACGGTGGAATAGCAGACAACTTTTACGTTCCTTTTTGGTATACTGTTCTAGCTACTAGTCTTTGCCTGTAAACCATTTTAAACCACTGTAGGACAAGAACATAACTAATAATCTACCATTTTTTCTCTGCCTCTGTCTCTCTCTCTGTCTGTTAAACTATAATTTGATGTCTGGTTGTAGCTCCTGAAGAAACATTTAGGTTAGTTCCTGTGATGTAGTTCCTGTCTTCAAATCGTTTGCTGGGAGTTTGTTTCAGTACCTGTGTCAGCATTTAAACAATACCGCTTTTTCTTTTTTATCAATAATTTTTGTGTTATCATTTTCATTTTCATAGTTTTATTTGTGATACATTAAAGTCTTCAGTTTTGTCCACAAAGGGCCTGGAGTCACACCTGTTTCTACTCGGTTTAATCAGCCCTTCCTGGGCTCCAATCAACTATCAAATGTGCCTCCTATTTGTCTGGAAAGAAAGCCTGCAGCCACACCAGCCCTTTGCAGATAAGATCGAAGACATAGAGTGTTTTGGTGAACTGGGATGTTTCGATGCTGTCGCCCCCTCACTCTTACGCATTCACTCAGGTTTGTTGACAGTGGAGTGGCTGGCCGCTTTATGTCCCAGGGCGCCCTCAGATAGATGACACCGTCTCCCACACACCACCATATCCCATCTGTGCATGGAACTATGTGAGACTGCTGTTCATTGATTACAGTTCAGCTTTAACACCATAATCCCCCTAGGCTATTTGGTAAGCTCAGGTAGCAACACTGGAGCTCCCCAAGGCTGTGTTTTGAGCCCTATACTGTACACTCTATACACGCATGATTAGGTAGCCACCCACTGATCCAACAGTGGGTGACACTGTGGTGGTAGGCCTGATTACCTGATTTTTTTTTTTTTTTTGTGTTAAGCTGCTTTGAGACAATGACATTGTAAAAAGCGCTATACAAATAAAACTGAATTGAATTGAATTACCAAGAACGATGAAAAGGCCTATGTGGATGAAGTGAATAGGCTATTCCAGTGGTGCCAGACTAAACATCAGCAAGACTAAAGAACTGGTTGTGGGCTTCAGAAGGGAGCAACAGAGGACATACACAGCTCTTATGAACAACAGAACCCTAATGAAGAGAGTGAGCAGCTTCAGGTACCTCAGTGTACACATCAGCCTGTCATGGGCTCTTCAAACCTCTTCAAGGAACTGTCATGGCCTCTTCAAACATCAAACTTGTGGATGTTTCACATCTCCTCAGCTATACATAAATCCATAATAAAGAGCAATCTCACTGGAAACATCACTGCCTGGTACAGTAACTGCAGTGCTGTGGACAACAAAGCCCTGCAGAGGATGGTGAACAGATCATCAGTTCAGCACTGCCCAGTCTGCAGGACATCTACACCAGTCGGTGCAATACCAGAGCAGAAATAATCCCAAAAGATCCAATACACCCCAACAACGAACTATTCGGATGGCTTTGGTCTGGAAAGCTCCACAGCAACCACATGGTCAGGACTGAGAGGCTAATGAGGATCTTTTTCCCCTAACCCGTCAGAACCCTGAATTCCTGAAGACTATTCCAGCTCCTCTGCACATGACGCTAAATGCAAACATGCACAGCACCAGCACAAAGCTTATATACTGTATGCCACATATGGCACATTTGCACATACACAGGCCACTTTAGTGTACATACATATACATACATACATACATACATACATACATACATACATGTATTTTGTATGCTCTTTGTATGTGTGTGTTGCTTGTCTAATTATTCTGAATGATCTTATGTTGTTTTCTGTTGTCTTGAATCCCCTCTTACCTTATACCCATTGTTATATTGTCTGTATATTTATTATTTTGTTATGCACAGTCTTCAGAGCTACATGATAAATAAACCTTTGAATCTTGAATCTAGATTTGTAGCCAAGACCTGCTGCTACAATCATAAGGACTGTCCTGTGCTCATTCCAGGACACTCATACACAATCTGCTCATACTGATCATCCTGTAAACACACTCAGAAGTGTTTGTCTTTACTCTTCTACAGCTGTATTCTATAATGATTAATAATCACACTATCTGGTCTCCCCCTGGAGAGGATTGGCTCCTTTTTGAGTCTGGTTCCTCTCAGGGTTTCACCCTCATTTCTTTTCAGGGAGTTTTTCCTCACCACTGTCGCCTCCATCTTGTTCATTATGGATCTAAATGTACATCTGGATTTCTGTAAAGCTGTGATGTGACAATGTCTACTATTAAAAGTAGGAATGCATTGATATTCACACTGGTATTAGGTATCGGCCAAATACTACGTATTACTCGCAAAAGATGCCCCAATACCAACATCTGATACCAGGTGATACTGTGTGAAGCAATCCGGCCATATTTTACAAATATTGATCAAAGGAAAGCGTCAAAACAGACTACAAGCTGTGCTCTGTGAAAATACAGCATCTTCCTACAATACAAGTAACCCGATAACATCTTAAACATAAAACTCAAGGTACGAGGAGTTTACTACTAGCAGCACTAGCTAGGCGACTATCTACAGAATATCTACAGATGGCGCTATGTGAGTGAAACTAACAGCTCTTGCCCAACGTGTTGTTCTTGATCAGCAGCTATCAGCCGTTGACAACGAGGTATTTAGTATTTCATTGCCACTATTTAAACAGAGAAAAATAAAATGTTCCATCTCTGATTAATACTAAAGGCCAATTCACACCTGCACACACCACTTACAGACCTCATTCAATTCCATTTTATTTTATGCCTACTTCTAGTGCTTGAACTAGGCCTCTTCCATTAATTATTAAACCTCAAACAGTTAATATCTCTCTCAAAACAAAAAAGTTAATTTACCACCTCATAACTGATTAAAATGAATTAAATCTTGAGCTTTTCTTGTCCCTGTAGAATATTTGAATATTTGAGACAGTATTCTGCAAAATATTTGCAAAACAGAATAATTGATTTGTGGCAGAGAAATAAAACATACACACACATCACATGATCTTCATCTTCTCCATATTAATAAATGTAAAACTCACCCTTAAAAAACTGGCCATGGTGTGGAAGTGATTAGCACACACAACTCTCCTCATACCGGTCACTCCTTCACCAGTCTAAACACACACACACACACACACACACACACACACACACACACACACACACACAGTATATTTCCTGCAGTTTGTCTGAATGGCATTTTACTGACAGCTCTTTAAAGGATCTCTAATTAACACCATTCCTCTGTTTTAACTCACCCAGTTAATGAGAATAAATTTCGTCACTCCGGAATTCGGATCAGTCACTCTGCAGAATGCGTACATCACTTTGCCCACGTCGAGCTCCTGCACCATCTCATCTAAACCTCCACCTGAACACAGTAAGGAACATGATTAACCCAAACCTCCACCTGAACACAGTAAGGAACATGATTAACCCAAACCTCCACCTGAACACACACACCCACACACCTCCTTTTGCTGCTACTTGGATATCATAGCTGATTCCTTCATATGTGAATAAAACCCTGAAATACAGATACACAGAGCAAATGACACAGAAGAGAGAAAACTGTTTTTCTCTAAAGTCCAAACTCACTAGTGTGTATTAGTGTGTGACAGTGTGTGTCATTGTGCAGTAGTGTGTGTTAGTGTGTGATAGTGTGTGTTAGTTTCTGTTAATGTGTGAGTGTGTCCTAGGTTGTTTTGGTGTGAATTAGTGTCTATTAGTGTGTGCTAAGCTGTGTTACTGTGTGTTAGTGCATGATAGTCTATTTTAGTGAGTGTTATTGTGTGATAGTGTGTGTATATCTATGTGTAAACCTGTGTTTATAGCTGTGTGTAAAATGTAATAAGTTGTGCATCTTACCAGTCAGTGTTAGTTTTTCCGTTCACCACTTCATTATAAGCATCTGAGAGCGTTGCACCGTGTTTACTCAGATTCACCGCCATCATCGATAAAGTTTTAATCTAAAAACACATTACGTCAAACACTGACATGAACACCATTAACATTGCTGTCTCAACTCTAATGAACACACACACACTTATCTCCTTAAGCCAAACCTGTGTTTAAAAAATCATGCTAAACCAGTTTGGGAACATTTAGAGCAGAGTAACACCTCAAAACTCACACACTTGTGCGCTCGCTCGCTCGCTCGCTCTCTCTCTCTCTCACACACACACACACACACACACACACACATACACACACATACACAGGTAGTGAAGTAGGGTGTGTGTGTCTGTGTCATTGGATCACTCATCAGAGCCTACATTCCACCCTCATCACTCCATTCTGTGTGTTTGTTTTGTGTGTATGACGTGTTTCTAATCGAAAATACAGTCATGGGAAAAAGAAAGTACACCCTCCTTCAATTCCATCTTTTTATTTATTACAACCTAAATAACAGTTGGGTGGCTCTCACCAACTTCTATAAACAAACAAATAATCTCAGGTGACAACAAAAAAAACATAACAGATTTCAATATGTAGTCATTTTTTCCCCAAAACATTTGGAAACCTGGTGGGAAAAAATAACGACACTCTTCCTACTCCCACGATCATTAAGAGAGTAATTAGCAGCCAGATGTTACTAATGAAATGCATAAGATTAGTTAATCATCAAGAAGTGTGACTACCTCTATAAAACCAGAACTTTTGGCGGTATGGTGTTCTGGAGCACTCAGGAAGAAAGGACATCAGCTGCGGCCTCAGAGATGCAAAAGGTGGTTCTACACGTTACTGAATAATAGGGCATACATTTTGGAAAAATGCTACATATTAAAATTTATCTGAAGTTATTTGTTTATTTATAGACGTTGTTGAGGACCACACAATTGTTATTTAGGCCCTGATAAATAAATTTCCTTATGTAATGACATTCATTCCCACTCAAATGTGCTATTAAAAAAAAAAACAAGACTCATAAGATGAAATGCTCAAAATTAGCTGTGACATGCATCTGAGAAAGAAGAGGGTTGTCAGAACTATACACGTGTTTATGTACGTGTTTCATCTCTGTATTTAAAGGTGAGTACAGTGTTTTTTTAATTGCATATTTGAGTGGGAATGTATGTCACTGCTAGCGGTCTTGGTTAAAAGGTAAACTGCACTATGATTGGTTTACTTCAATCTGAAAGTGCAACAAATTTAGATATTTTTAGACAATCAGGTTTTCTCCTACTTCAGAGCAATAACTAATGCTTGACATGCTGCAGAAAAAATGGAGTAAAAGTTGCAAAAATTGAGTACTTAAAAAATTACTCTAATGAATTATATGTACTTTGTTGCAGTACACAGTGGTGCCAAAACACACTAAATTGTGCACACAATTTGGATAATGGCCATTAGATACAAAGGTCAGGCAGTCATAAGTGTGTACCATGAACTATTTCATGCTCTCAGACTTCTACTTTGTGATTTGTTTGTGCTCTCCTCTAAAGTAAGTAAGTAAGTTTTATTTATAAAGCACATTTAAATTCAGCATTACACTGACCAAAGTGCTGAACAAAACCAAAACAACAAATTCTAAAATAGAAAAAAAAACCAACAATAATAATAATAAAACAATAATATCAACAACAATGACAACAGTACACAATAAGTTAAAAGCCCGGAAAAGAAAGAGAATAAAAATGTGTCTTAAGTCTAGACTCCTAATGTCAGGTGGCAACTGATTCCACAGAAGTGGAGCAGCGACTGAAAGGCTCCGTCTCCTTTTGATTTAAGTCGAGACCGAGGCACATGTAATAGAGCTTTATTAGCCGACCTGAGGGACCTGGGCGCTGAATGCAAATGAATAAGATCAGAAACATAAGATGGGGCTTGTCCATTAAGAGCTTTGAACACGATAAGTAAAATCTTAAATTTTAGAACTGAATTCTAAAAAAAACAGGAAGCCAATGAAGGGACGCTAAAACTGGTGAAACAGGATCGCGTTTTTTGGGGCCGGTTAACAGTCTAGCCGCGACATTCTGAACCATCTGCAGCCGTGCCAAAGACTTTTGAGGAAGACCAATATATAACGAATTACAATAAACCAGGCGTGATGTGATAAAAGCATGAATGACTTTTTCCAGATCGTGAAAGAAAAGTGACGATTTAAGTCTGGAGATGATTCTCAGCTGATAACTGTTTTTAACAACTGAGCTAAATTATTTTTCAAGACAAAGATCAGAGTCAAAGATAACACCTAGATTTTTTGCATGAGACTTAACATACAGAGTGAGGTTTTCCAAGTTCCCAACAACAGAATTTCTGGTTTTAGAGGGAGAGGGAGTATATCGGTAGGAGAATGTTGGACATGGAGCTGCAGGCAGGAGGCGAAGAGGAAGCCAAAGAGGAGGTATATGGAGGTAATAAATGAGGATATGAAGCTAGTGGGTGCAAGTGTTGAGGATGCAGAAGATAGGGATAGGTGGAGAGTGATGATTCGCTGTGGAGACCCCTGAAGGGAAAAGCCGAAAGAAGAAGAAGAAGAAGAAGAGGGACCAAAGAGAATTACCTCAGTTTTATCATTGTTGAGCTGCAGGAAGTTATTTGACATCCAGCATTTTATTTCCTCCAGACAGTCAATGAGAGGCTGCAGAGAATCTCGAGATTTTAAAGGAAGATACAGCTGAGAATCATCTACATAAAAGCGAAAAGAGATTTTATATTTCCTTATGATATTACCAAGTGGAAGCATATACAAATTAAAGAGCAATGGCCCCAAAATGGACTGAGGGACTCCATAAAGAAGAGAGGCAGATGATGAGATAAACTGGCCAACAGACACTGAAAATGACCTGGAGTTGAGATAAGACTCAAACCAGCGGAGTGCTGTACCCTTTATGCCCACCCAGTGTTCAAGGCGAGACAAAAGGATATTATGATCCACTGTATCAAAAGTGGCGCTCAGATCCACGGCATTATCACCAGAATCAACCGACAGTAACAAATCATTCAACACTTTTAACAAAGCTGTTTCAGTGCTGTGGTGGGCAGTAAAACCTGATTGAAAAGATTCAAGTATATGGTTGGAATTTAAGAAAGGATGTAACTGTGACAGGACAACTCTTTCCAGAACTTTTGAAAGAAATGGTAGTTTTAAAATAGGACGATAGTTATTCAAGCAATTAATACTGGCATTGGGTTTTTTAAGCAATGGCTGGACAACTGCATGCTTCAAAAACGCAGGGACAGTGCCAGAAACTAAACAAGAGTTAATAACAACTTGAATACTAGGACCAATTGTATCAAAAGCCCCTTTAAGAAGGTCCCTTAACTCAGAGAGAGACACCGGCTGAAAACTACACAAGGTAGCTACAGAAACTGAACAATCAACCAAGGAACTAGAACAAAGAAGATCAAATTAGGATCGAATACCAGCAATCTTTTCAATAAAAAATCTCAAAAATCTCTCACAAATATCTGGTGATTGTTCTACTTCATACGAGAAGCGGGGATTAATTATTGAATTTATAGTGCTAAATAAAATTTTAGGGGTATGAGAGTATTTATTAATAATATCAGAAAGGTATTTAGCTCTAGCTATTTTTGCTGCCTTCTGAAAATTCACGAGGGATTCTCTGAGGATTTCAAAAGAGACAGTAAGATGATCTTTTTTCCAACGCTGCTCTGCTTTCAGACAGATCTGTCTAATCGAACGAGTGGAATCATTCAGCCATGGCTGCAATTTAAATTTTGGGATTTTTGAATTTCAGAGGAGCTATAGAATCTGGGATATCTAAACAGGAAGAATTAAAGAGATAAATTAAATCGTCAGGACTTGAAGAATGTTCCGCAGCAACTGAGATTGCTGTAGACACTTCATTACTATGAAACATACCTGAAAACTGATTTGCAGTAAGAGAGTTTATGCAACGTGAATAGAAACCTGGAGTTTTTATAGCCCCCCGAAGGCTAGATAGGGTGACATTAAACACAATGGGCTTATGATCTGAAAGACAAGCATCTCCAATTATTATGTTATCATTTGAAAACCCATAAGACATGATAAGGTTCAGAGTGTGGCCAAGTGCATGTGTAGTATTTTCTATATGATGAGTAAAACCAAAAGAATCCAAAACATAAACTCAGCAACCATGGGCTTTCCAGGACAGCAGACGTGAATATTCAAATCACCTAAAATTAACAGACGATCATATGATGTGATAATATGAGAAACAAATTCAGAAAACACCTTTATAAAATCCTTATCTGGCTTTGGGGGCCTGCAAACCAAAACACATAATAACGGAGTGGTCGCAGATTTTATCAGAACACACTGAGATTCAAAAGTAGAAAAGTTCCCAAAAGAGACAGTCCGAGATTTAAACCAGTTCCTAAAAACCATAGCCACTCCACTTCCTATTCCAACACATTTGGAGTGCTGATAAAACAACAGTTTAAAGAACAGAGCTCGCCAAAGACGGACGACTCACCCGCTCCAGCCCAGTTAAAAATAAGAAATCCAATTCGAGGCTAGTAAAAAAGTCATTAAAATTAAAGTCTTATTAGACACAGATCTGGCATTAACCAGGGCCATTTTAACATGGGAGACGACAGTATGTGTTTGTGATTGACGGACATACTTCAATTATTTAATATTTCGAAGATTCACACCCCTGCTTCGGATGCGCACTCGTGCGGGAGCGCAGAACTCCGCCGACTGCCTCTGATCCGGGATGATGGGCCGATGACAGGCACATCTCACATCTCACATCTCATATCTCACATCTCACATCTCATATCTCACATCTCACATCTCATATCTCACATCTCACATCCCACGAACGCCGAGCCAGGTATAAACCACGGTGACCACAGGAAGGTGTGAAGGGACATGAAGAAAGTTGAGCCGAAGAGATAGAAACTTCTGTCCTAATCCTCACCCGGACATCTCCGCGAGTTCCCCTCCTTCTGCGACGTTTCCGCTGATGGATAATACAACAAGGAAGCCGGCGAACAAACGCGGCCGAGGGACGAGAGAACGAGGAGGAACAATACTCCTATGCAATGGGACAGTCTCTGGGTTAATTCTCCAACAAACATTTGATGTGTAACAATACCTGACGATCATAGGTAATGATAGCATCAACACAACGCAACAGCAGCAGAAAGCACAGATAGGCAGAGTGCTGAACGGATATTTAAAAACAGAGGAGACAGACGGTTTAAAGAAAACATGCTTGTGTTTCTTGTGAATGGTCCCACACAGATCCTAAAGTTTACTAATAAAAACATTTATTTTCACTTAGATACTGTAGACTTGTACCTAAAAACTTCCACTGTAATCATTAAAGACATTGATGGTTCATTAAAAGGATGAAGATCCTTTTAATACACTCAGTACAGTTTGACTTTATAGTTTACAGTTATAGTAGTGTAAATATTTATAATTGCTCTAACCAGAGTCATACTGAAGAGGATGGGTTCATGAGTTCCTCGGCCTCTTCTGGCCGTTCTGTGTACTACCATTGATTAGTTCACTAGTTTCAGCTGCTACTCATTTACTGCTCTATTTAAGCCTCAGTGTTTGTCTTGTTCTTGTCAGATTGTTGTTTCATGTTTGTGTTCTGTGCAGCGCCTGTGGTTAGCGCTGTTTCCTGGTTCCCTGCTCTCTGGTGGATTTCTGTCGTTCAGTTTTGGATTATTGGACTGTCTATCTTCCGTTGCAGCCGAGCGCTACCGAGGAAGCCTGCTCTCACCGCACCCACGACTTCCCGTCCACAGTAATCCTGTTTTGTCCAGTTCACACCACTTCTCTTAGTAAAGCATCACTTGAACTTGCACTTGAATCCACAGAAGAGAATGGGTTCACTTTTGAGTCTGCTTCCTCATATCATCTCGGAGCTTTTCCTCAGCACTCTCACCTCTAGCTTGTTCTTTAGGGAACTAAATCTACATTCTGCTTCGCTGCTTTGACAGTCAACTGTTAAAAGTGCTGTACAAATAAAATGGAAATGCTTGCTTGCTAAATGTCTGCATGGTCTCTGCTTGTTCTTGGCATGGTCCGGGCTTGGCTCCTGTGTTTTCCCTGTTCCCTTGTGTTTTCCTGTGGTTGTTTTTTTTTTCTTTTTTCTCCCAATTCAATTTTATTTGTGTAGCGCTTTTAACAATGAACATTGTCACAAAGCAGCTTTACAGAAATGAAGATTCAAAAAATATATTGTAAATATGTGAATTTATCGCTAATGAGTGAGTCAGAGGTGACGGTGGTGAGGAAAAAACTCAGAGATGATATGAGGAAGAAACCTTGAGAGGAACCAGGCTCAAAAGGAACCCATCCTCATCTGGGTGCAACGGATAGTGC
>CM074991.1:134093-148546 GCA_037576825.1 Pangasius krempfi
TCTGTTTTAGGCCCACTGCTCTTTTCTCTATATATGCTACCTCTGGGCAAAATTATCCGTAAACATGGCGTTAGCTTACTTTCATCTCAGAAATATTGCTAAGATAAGAAATATAATTTGAGTGTATATTGTATATAGTGTGTGTGTTTGTGTGTATGTATGCGTATGAGTCTGTGTCTGTGTGTGTGTGTGTGTGTGTGTGTGTGTGTGTGTGTGTGTGTGTATGATCAAGGTGCTCAGGTGTGCATGACGGAAATATGTTTCAGTGTTTCCATGGTAACGAGTTTTTGGCCAATATGCAAATGAGGTCTGATTCGTAATGCACATTAGCATCTGAGAGGGCATCGCCATATGGCTCCTCTCTCTTTCACACAAACACACCCAAACAAACAAATAAACAAACAAACAAACAAACTGCAAACGAATGACAAGCTAACATAAAGATAACGTGAATGAGAAAGACCACACACACACACACACAAATAAATACACAAATAGATTACTCTGTGTGTGTGTGTGTGTGTGTGTGTGTGTGTGTGTGTGTGTTCCTCACCACTGAAGGTCAACACTATTTTTATTTATTTTATTTATTATTAGGACACCTGAAGAACTGAAGGTGTGTAGGCACCATGTTATTATTCTACCTTTTCTTCTTCTTCTTCTTCTGGTGTCTATGGCAGCCTATAGAACCGTCTGGTAAAAAGTGGTGAAAATTGGCACACTGATTGCGGATGTTCTACAGAACATTCTGACCAAATTTGGGCCAAGTGCTCCCAGCGCTCTAGCGCCACCATCGGGTCAAATTTGGAAGTACATTTATGGTCATAACTTTTGAACCGTGAGCCCAAAATTTAAAAGCCATTGACACACCCTATGACATCAATTTACACCTAATGAGATTTTCCACCATCTTGGATTTTTGTCAAAAACTTTTTTTTCGTTACTTCTCCTATAAATTTTGACCAATCACCAGATTCCCTGGATTCCTTGGGTCGAGACGAATTCAATGCACCCTATGACGTCAATTTCCGTCTAATTAGATTTGTCCAATCATCACCAAATTTGGCAAACGTCATCTTCAAGCCTCACAAAATTTATCAAAAGAATTTTTAATGGTCCAAATGGTTTGTCTGTAGTGGGCCAACGAATCTGACGGCGAAGTCACCAAACAGGAAGTGATGCTGTATCTCAGCAACGACACAAAGCTTGGTAGGCATCTTCAGGACCATGAAAATAAAACATGCTTGTGTCTAACTTCCATTTTTGTTACTCCTCCTCCAAATTTTCTCCGATCTTCACCACATTTGGCTCACATCATCTTCAGACCTGTCTGAACAAAAGATATCAAAGGAATATTAATATTCACAACATGTTCTCCTGTAACATGTTGGCAAATGCAAAAAAACACGATGTGATGCAGCAATGCATCTACATATCATCACGAAACTTAATGAGTATCTTCAGGATAGGTGCTTGGCCCCAAAAATGCTACATGCAGGTTTTATTATTATTATTATTATTATTATTATTATTATTATTATTATTATTATTATTATTATGGAGATGATGCTGCTGCTGATGATGTTTATTATGTGAAGGTTCCACAGACAGGAGATACTTACGCTTCTCTCCAGCTCTCTGCTGTACAGAACTCTGAATATGAAACTCTGCAGACTAACAGAGGTGACGTCACATCACCGTTTTCACATCTAAACACTGAAACATTCTCATTATAGGATTATTATAAAGTAAATATTATTTTAATAAAGAATATGATTCCTAATTTTAGACAATTTTAAAATGAATTTTTATTGTTTTGGCAAACAAAAAAATTTGAGATAAATTTGAAATGTTTAAAAAGAAGTTTTTATTTTTAAATTTATTTTGTTTTCCATTTCAACTTTTCCTCAATTTTTTCTCTTTTTAACTTCTTTACATTTCATCCAATTTTAATTTGTTTCCTGGTATTTATGTTTATAGAGTTGATTTATTTTCTTTTTCAGTATTTTTTTTTACATTATTTCCATTTCTATCCGATTTTTTCTTTACACTTTTTTAACTTTCATTTTTAAAGCGTTTTCCTTAAATTCATTTTCATTCACCTTTTCTTCTTTGTGTTTCTATCAATTTCTTTCTTATTTATTAAAAAAAATCCTTTTTTGAATGTTGATGTTTGATAAAAATGGAAATAAAGAGAGGAAATTACATGGTAAGTGCAAGTTAAAGAAAAAAATCATCTCAAGGACGATGTGTTTTTGATGTTTGATGAATTTCTGATGTTTCGCTCTGCACTTTGTTCAAACGCATCACTTCCTTTCAGTCCGAACTCGTTTGATCTTGTGGATAAAATGGAGAAGATCGTTGTATCCAAGCAACACGACGGTTGCCAGGTGACAGACACGAAGGTCCTAAGACCAAAATATGTGTGTGTGTGTGTGTGTGTGTGTGTGTGTGTGATAGAGAGACTTTAAGAAAAAGAAGAGAAACTAGTTTTTCTCTCCAGACAAATTCCACTGTAATAAAAATTGTGTTCAAAGTTTTAATTTTTTACATTTTTAATTTAAAAAAAAAAATGTCATTACTAATTTGTCCTTAACGCTAGTGTACACTTTGAGATGTGTATACTACATCATTAGAGAAGAGACCTGCTAGCTAATAAGCTAATTATTAACGATTAGCATGAAGAGATTAGCGCTCTACTCTCAGCTAAACCCATCATGACCTCTAGTTATCGATACTAGAGTAAGAACACTAACTAGTAGTTAAGTAACTTTTCAGATGAAGCCCTAAAATGGCTGCCGCTGTAGTAAAACCATTAGCTAATGATTAGCTAAGAATCATTTGTTAACAGCACGTACACTACATAACCCATGCTAGCTGCGTTAGCTGTGATGCTAAGTGTAATTACGGTGTAGCGTCAGTCATACGGAGGGTTTTCTCAGTAATTTACCTCCACACCTGAGGGAAATGTTGATGTTCCGGATGGTTCTGTGTTGGTTCCGCTCTCACTGTGTCTTATAAAAGATTTAAATCATTAGCCATCATTAACTAGCTTACATTGTCTGCTTCCATTTTTCCATGTTGCCTAGCAACAGCGTCCTCCTGACGCTTGAGTGTTGAGTATGATTATATTTTATATATATAAACACCAAAATCATGAATTCACAAGTGAACGCTCCGATATTCACACAGTTGTCGTACGAGTGTTTTTGTGCATTCTGTAAATAATTATTTTCGTTAATTCTTCATAAAGAGAAGAGTTTTAGTGTCTAACTGTAGAACTGTGCGGTAAAGAGAGCGCTACTTTATGTTCATTACGATGTTTAATAATGTTTGGGTTCAGTTTTGTCATGAAAAAAAGAGAAATATTTATTTACACTGCTGTTTCATTCACATCACAGGTTTTTATTAATGCGTTCATTCTAATACCTCATCGTTTCTATGGTAACAGCTCGAGTGTAATCGTTGATCAGGTGACGTTTTCTTAAAGTAAGGAGATGTTTATGTAACGTGTGTGGAAGGAGTCTCCAGTGTCAGCGCTCTGTAACAGTCAGAGGTGAAGCTGTAACTGTAAGTTTTCTGACGTCTTCAGGACAGAGGAGTTTACGCTTCTTTGCGGTTTCTCAGTAACACGACGAGCTGCGATTATTTTTGTCTCATTAACGTGAAGAGAGAGAATAAAGACGCTGGTGAGGGAGCGACTGTTCACAGCTGCTATAACGTAAGCGACAACAGGAACTCACTTGTTTCACAGATGTTCTGCATCATTAAACGTAACTCTAAAGGGGTAAAAATAAACTGCTGTGGTGTAAGAGGAATAAAACACTCAGGGACATGCTGTTACAGGAAAACATTCGACTTCGGCGTGGTAACAGTAACTCCGCCCCATCGCCCCACTGGGAGGAGTTCTGTCCGCCATATTGAGATGATGTCATCACTGTAGCATCGCTGACATCTGCTTTCACCACAGGAACCTTTTCAGGAACCTCAGAACTTTACGTGTTTTTCTCCAGGGTTCCGACTGTAGTTCCTGAGCCGAAGCGCAGAGACCCATATTCGCCAACAGAGTCAGACTTCTGCCCTACATTTAAAAACAATTATTCAGCTAATGAACGATTATTAAAGTTTGAAGTACGTTTACTTCACAGAAAGAAAGACTGGAAGCGAGAAGGTGTATTTTATTTTCACAAATTAAATTAAACAGTAATTTGCTCCGTGTGGCTTCATTTCTGCTAACGGAAACACAACCTGATCCACTTTAATTCCTCAGAAAGTTTCCGTGGTATCACACTGCCCTCTGGTGGGGACTTAGAAAATTACACTGACGGAAGAACGAAAAGAAACGTTTCCTCTAATAAACTGCGTTCTAGATCATGATTTAGTGACATCATAACTGAGTTCATACGTAGCCACGCCCCCTTATACGTCTTATACAGTATCAACAACTATTAAGAAATTAATCTGTACAAGATTTAATTATTTAAACATCATTTTATGTTAAATCCACACTGTAAAAAAAAAAAGATTTATTGATACAAACCGGTTCATCTGTACCGTTAGCTAAATTTTACTTCACATTAATGAACTCAAAACGTTCTCCATCTGCTGTGAGAGAACGCGAGGAAGAAGAGAAAACTGTATTTTTTAAACATACGCAGGTCTGCAACACGACATGAACGACCTTCAGGTTTTGCCTGAACAGAAACGAGCGAGATGTTCTCACCACTTCTCTTTTACACGAACATTACAAGCTCACGAGTCCAGTGTAGAAATAATCAAGTTCATGGAATCCACAGAGATGAAGAGATCCTCACAGCAGCACACAGGTGTGTGTGTGTGTGTGTGTGTGTGTGTGGTTCTCCTTAGTGCTCCTTCAGCTGGTCCTCCTCCTCCAGCTTGCGTATCTCCTCCTTCAGGAAGTTGATGTTTTCTCTGGAGGCCTTCAGCTTCTCCTTCAGCTCTGTGATCTCCAGACTCGTCTTCTTCTTCGCCGCCTCCAGTTTCTCCCGTGTACGCAACTCCAACTCTGCAACTAACACACACACACACACACACACACACACACACACACACACACACACACGGAGTGCTTAGCAGCAGCTGTGACCTTGTTCCAAACCACATCCTGAGGACAAAACGGTGCACTCACACTCGGTCTCGTGTTTGTAGGCCCCGAGCGTGAGCTGTCTCGTGGTGTTCAGCAGCTGCTGCATCATCGCCGTCGGATCCTGGAAGATCTAAAAGCGACAGAACGCACTTTACCTCCTATAATAAAATATCACACCGTAGACGTGGACTCACTGGGGGCGGGGCCTAATCGGGGCCGTACCATCTCATCGTAGAACTCGGAGACGACGGTCTTCTTGGGCATGGCGCTGGAGTCGGACTGGAACAGCTTGAGCAGGTGATACAGCGTGACCTGAGATAAACAGAGACGGCTCTCACGGAGAACTCAGAGTACCAGACCTGTGCTTTACCCGCACCAAACACCAGTACCGCAGCGTCCAGGGTCGGGCTTGGGTTCCCGTCCAGCAGGAAGCTCTGGCGCTCCAAAAGCAAGTCAGCCGTATCGTGTAATGCTAATTTACAGGTTAATCAATTAAAATGTAAAAATAAATAGATAAATAATGTTTCTAAAATCCAGTGGAAAAGAATTTCTCACTAAATATTAATAAATGAGGAACATTGCAGAAGATTTTATAGAAAAGTCCTTCTCAAAAATATTTCTATGACGGAAAATGGTTTGGGAATTTAATCTTCTTGTTTGTTATTTACAAAAAGAATTTTGTACAAAGGTTTTGTAATAAATATTTCTTAATAAATGTTAATTTTCACCACCAGCTTATGAGCTTTTGAATGGTCGATAATTACGATGATATTATTAGAGTGTTGAAACTGTAACACCTCGAGAGGACGATGAACACATCTTCACACGCTACGACATGCTGGACTTTAAAACCCTTCATCAGCGGATCAGGAAAAGGACAGCGTTACTCGCGTAATAACGATACGCTCGCTTGTGGAACGCGTGACTCCGTGGCTGACGTTCTGAGCCGCTGACCAGAAGGTTGCGAGAAGGTTGAGAGAAAGAAAAAGGGTTCAGTGTGTAAAGAGCACAGAAAGTACACAACACTGGGTGTGTGTTACTCACAGGCCTCTCATTGGGGTCGATGAAGAAGATCTTTATGATGATCTCAAACTCTCCCCATCCGGTTTCTGTGATCTCATACGGAGGCTTCGTCACCACTGCAACATCACACACACACATCAATACACATACACACACACATCAATACATACACACACACACCATTACACACACACACACACCATTACACACACACACACCATTACACATACACACACGTCCTGAATGCTAGAAGTTGTATGCTGTTTCTCCAGTAGGTTTACAGTGAAGCACGGTGGTGGTAGCATCATGTAGAAGGGGGCACATACTTATGCACCGTGCTGTACAGTTACGCTCTGCGGTGCAGGTTACGTTAAAGGAGCTTTTTAATTTTACGATCTGAGATCAGATTTTCCAAGTCAATGAAACACAAACACGAATCTGTTGCGTGATTTCTCGACTAGCGCTACTTCCGTTACGCAATAAATTTATACGTAAAAAAATAAATAAAATAACGTAACAGTTACGTTGTTATTATTCCGGTTATCGCTCGTTTAGACTCTGCCTCAGTCCGGAGTCACTGTGGTGAGAGAACGCAATAAATAAATAAATAAATAAATAAATAACTAAATAAGGAATAATAAACGAAGCGTGTACCTCGTAAAGGATTTCCGTAACTCTCGTGTAGCTTGAACTGGATCTTCTTGACGTAAGCGGACATGTCCTGATGGGGAACACAGCGAGGGGTCGTTTACTGTTTGCGTGCAGATCGTACACGATTTGTTTACTAGAATCTTCTGCATCAACAGAGAACTCGTGCTGCAGTGTGGATGTTTTTGTGGAAGTCTAGCTAGCTAATGCTAGTGGTGAAGGAGTTCGTGTTTTATAAGCAACTTGTACATCATAAACAACGTTGGTGAAAATGATACAGAAAAAAAAAACCAAACATCAACGTGTTCGTAAATTACTACTAAAATAAATCCACACAGCTAATCATTGTTGTCACAACTTTCTCGTAAGATTTGTCGTAGCGTTCATTACCTCATTTCTGTAAGGTTTAACGTAAACGGTCCACTGATGCGTGTGTCCGTCTTCTTCTCGCTTCTTACCGAAATATCGAGCGACGTTACCGAACACGATGGGCTTCACCACAGTCACGCCCTGCAGGGAAACAAACCGCGTCCATTACCGTAGCTCTTACACGCGTTAACGACACGGCAAACCGTATAAAAATCGCATAAACAGTAAAATCTCCTGATTATTTATACAGTTTTAGCTGCTCGAGTCGTTCACGTGATGCTCACGCGTGTAAGACTGAAACATCAGAGTTTTTTTATCCAAATTAACGTAAACATTTGACAGAAATATCCCAACAACCATTTAGCGCTTTATTTAAGTGTTTATTTAAAGCTAAAAAGCAACTTTACTTTATACTGACGTGAACAAATACAAATAAAAAGCACCACTCCAACACGAGGTTTATAATTCGAGCTTTATATAAGAGTGTAAATAAAGTTATTCACACTTTACGTTGCATTTGTGTACACTAAATCTAAATTAACTGAAAATCAGAAGCTAATCGCTATTTTATTAAGCGTGACTAAACAAAATCGCGTTTCGTTATAAACGCTGTAAAGGCGCCTGTATGGACTCTCTCGGCTCCCGTAACACTGTTTCCATGGTAACACGTCCAGCCTCTCAATACTGCGGTTAAACGCTAAAGCTAATCCGAAACAAAATTCCGTCGCCAATTTAAAATGAATCAGAAATGTTTTATTTGTACTTGTGTTTGTTAAACAGAGTCTAAAATACTGTTTAAAATGTTATAAATATTTATTATTATTTGTTTTAATTATTTTGGGGAAGAAAAGGTCTTTTATTTTGGCGAGTTGGAATTTCCCGCCTTAACGGAAATGAATAAAAACAAACATGGCGGCGTCTCACCAGCGTTCTGCGCTACATAAACAATCACAATTAGCTTCATTAATTCACCTGCTAAAACCCATCCCATGTAACTACATAACCACAGGCTTAAGCAGCTCTTACATAATTAAAACTACACACGTATCGAACACGACGCTCATTTAAAGTTAAATGAGCTACACAAGCTATTCAGCTAGTAGTATTGCTAGCATTGTGTCCATTATGCTAAGCTAACTACTTAGCCTCAGACCTTTACACGGCCTCCAGAATCCGGACCAAATTCAGCCATCCTCTTAAACATAGTACAGACAGAAGAAATGTTAAATCCGGATTAGTTTATAAAGAAATAAATCTGGGTTTTCTAATTGATCCGGATTAAAGTGTGAAATTGCCATGAAGCGCGATCGGAGATTCAGTTCATCACATTAGCCTGAGGAGTGTGAAGCGTGCTGTGATAAGAGTACACACGCCCACACTGGTCTTTCACAATAAAAGTCATGTCGGCGGTTCTGGAAAGAGCGGAAGTGATTTCGATGTCAGACTTGTCTTTCATAATTAAAGTCATGTCGATGTCTCCATAGACATATAAAATATAAAATACCTAGACACCTAAAGATGGGCATCTGTTTTTCCCCAGTATTTCAAAGAGAACGAGTTTTTTTCTGACCTGAAGCACAAGAAAAGCTAAAATGGTGAGGTTAAACACAGAAAAGACTTTTTGAGAAGATTTAATTTACACAAGTGTGAGCTTTTGCAATTCCTTATTAAATAAATTTAACTATCTAGTTTAACTATCGAGATTTTAAGTAACTGGAGATTTTTTGTACACCACGTAGATCATAAACCACTGATATCAGTTGATAAAAACAAACGTTGTCATATTTTTATGCAGAAAAACCGCAGCTCTCCCTTTTCGTTGCATTTGTGTACCGGGAACTTCTGCCCGCACCAATATGGCGGACGCGTTGACGTATCGCAGCAACGGACCGAAGCGGCCAATGTCGCTATGGAGACATCGACATGGCTTTTATCAAAAGATGATAACTTACACTTTAATTTTGATGGCTCAAAATCACACCTTAAAAGGAAATCAATGCCCCCAAGAGAATCAAATTTAGAAGAAAAGCTAAACCAAACAATGTTTATTTCTAAGGAAGGCTTGGAGCCACTTAAGAGTACCATTCATAACATCGAAATCAATCAGGTCCAACCCTCCCTCACCGATCCTTCACTACATCTCATTTTCTCATATAATGGTGCTTGTTTTTCCAAATAAATTTATACTGAATTTGATTAATGTCTTTTATCCACCTAAATCAGTAAATCAACCTGGAAAGAGCTTCTGACTTCTGTATGAGAATTCTGCCAAACATAGAGATATCCCTTTATCAAAGGCCTGATATCTTTACTATTTTTCACATAAATTGCCAACAGTTCAGCTACTAAAATAAATAAATAGATACGAACTTGTCGGATCCCCTTGTCTAATATCTCTATTAATGTTAAACCTCCTAGAAGTCACAAATGGTAACGATGGTGGTATACTGAACTATTTACGTCTTTGTACAACATCTCTATTAATTTAACAAATTTATGACCAAAACCGAAAAACTTTAATGCATGTAAAATGAATGTGTTCTACAGTATCGAATGCCTTATAGAAATCAAGAAACAAAACATCCTTAATTAAATGTCCATAATCAATTAAATCTAAGAGCCGTCTACTGTTGTTGTGTTTTAACCTTCCTTTAATAAAACCAGACTGGGTTTCACTTATAACTTGACTCAGCCTAAATTTTAACCTATTAGCAACTGCAGATGTAAGAATTTTATCGTCAACATTAAGTAGGGCAATCGGTCTCCGATTCTCAGTCATTCTTTTATCTCTGTTTGACTTGTTGACTTGAATAAATGTATAAATGAATGAATAATTAACCCCCTGTCTCATAGTTGGAAGTAAAGAATTAAATTCAAAACCCTCCTTTAAAGCTTTAAATAATTTTTATATCCTCCGAGAAGAATTTATAAAAATGAGTAGTCAAGCCATCCTGCCCAGGAGATTTACCCAGACGCATTCTTTTAACCTTTTAATAGCAGAGTCGAGTTCCTCTAACGTCAGGTCTCCATCACACAGTTCTTTAAATTCAGTATCAATCTGTGGGATAAAATCTTTTACCTTTTCAAGAAATTCCTTAGCATTATTTTCAGAGTATGACGAAGAGTAAATATTACTATAAAATGAATATATCGCCTGCGGACTTTTAAAAAGCATCTTAAGACCTATCTTTTTATTCAGGCTTTTTTTATAATATAATATTATATATATAATATAATATAATGTTTTACTGAGTCTTTACTGTATTTCATTTGTATTTGCTGAGTGTTTGTTGTGTGCCTTTGTCTTGTGTAGTGATTTGTATTTGTATTTTTATTCTTGCCTGCTTGTGAGGTGACCTTGGGTGTTTTGAAAGGTGCCATTAAATAAAATGCATTATTATTATTATTATTATTATTATTATTATTATTATTATTATTATTACATTTCCTTGGATATTAATTTTGGCTCTGATTACCTCATCATTAATAATTAAACTATGAGCTGCATTACTTTTGCTGTCTCCTCTTTTCTAACCCGCAAAAGTAAGCTGTATTCTTCTCTCCTTCTTCCACCCATTTTGCACGAGACCTTACAAAAGCTCCTCGTGCTTTCATTAGGTACATACTGTCTGATTTAGCCTGAAGAGAGAGGAACTTTTCAACATCTTGAACCACTTCATGTTTATTACAACAGGCATTAATTTCTTGAATGAACCTCAACTCCCTTTGCTTCACATCTCTGCTTTTTTGTTCAGCAACCCGAATTGAAATTTCCCTTGTTTTAAATTTAAAATACTCCCATTTAATCCCGTTTGAAGTTAAAGAGAAGTCATTTTTAATCTCACTAAGCAAATTTCTTATTTGACTACAATAATCTTTATCCTTTAAAAGTTCTGCATTAAACTTCCACTAGTCTTTCCTAACGGTATGTTTTATTGCTGGCGTCAGAGGTAATGAAACCAGGTAATGATCTGTCGGCGGTGCCGCAGAAAGCGAAACATTATTCGCAAGCTCAGAATATTCCTCAGTGATGAGCCAAAAGTCAGTCCGTGACTTAGAGGATCCATTAGGTTTGACCCAGAAGAGCTGACTAGCATTAGGATGCCTGACCCTCCGTATATCTGTAAGGGAATTTAAATGGCAAAACTCCTGAATACTGATATTGAAATGGTGGCTTGTATGACTAGAAGGAGATCTGTCCAGCCACTCTTCGGGTGACAAATTAAAATCACCTCCAATTAGTACCAAATTTGTATGAAATTCCGATTTAAGCTGTGTAACAGCATCTGTAGTATTAGACAACAAAATCTTGTTTTGCCTACTACTGTTATACCCATAAACATTAACTAAAATAACTAAAATACCTTCAGCGTTAACCACAGCAGTAGGCCAGTGACCATCAACCTGCGCATCAGAGTGAAAAGTCACAACCTTCCCAGGCATGTGGCGCCACCTGCTGATCGACTGGAGCCATGACTGAACAAGACTGTGTCTTCTTCCGTAGAGTGAGTCTCTTGTAGAAAAACAAAATGTGTCTTCTGCCCCTTACAAAGCAATAATATACCTTTGTGTTTTACTTTGTCCTTTAGTCCCCCTGCATTCAATGAACAAAAAGATAAACGTGATTTTAGTGAGAACGCACTCCACTGGAACGCCCAGTGAACTCACAGTCAGAAGAGAGAATAACCTTACAACACAGAAAGAGTCTCTGAGAAATCAACATTTCCCTTTTCAGAATTTTCATCAATATTGAAACATTAGCTTTCCCTCAGTGAAAGCAAAAGGACCCCGAGAGTACGCCGCTTTCCCGTCTGCTCGAGCTCGTCGAACGCGTGGCCAAAGCACTTGCCTCGCCTCTCTGTCCTCTCTGTTTAAATCCTCAGCGAGATGACAGCCTCCTTGCACACGGATGATGCCTCCTCTCGAGGTGTTACAGTTTCAGCACTAATAATATCATCGCAATTATCGACCATTCAAAAGCTCATAAGCTGGTGGTGAAAACTAACATTTATTAAGAAATATTTATTACAAAACCTTTGTACAAAATTCTTTTTGTAAATAACAAACAAGAAGATTAAATTCCCAAACCATTTTCCGTCATAGAAATATTTTTGAGAAGGACTTTTCTATAAAATCTTCTGCAATGTTCCTCATTTATTAATATTTAGTGAGAAATTCTTTTCCACTGGATTTTAGAAACATTATTTATCTATTTATTATTTAATTTATTAACCTGTAAATTACCAGACGCATACACGATACGGCTGACTAGTGGAACCGGTTTATACGCAGACAGAACCGGTTTATACGCAGACAGAACCGGTTTATATGCAGACAGAACCGGTTTATATGCAGACAGAACCGGTTTATACGCAGACAGAACCGGTTTATATGCAGACAGAACCGGTTTATACGCAGACAGAACCGGTTTATACGCAGACAGAACCGGTTTATACGCAGACAGAATATGCAGACAGAACCGGTTTATACGCAGACAGAACCGGTTTATATGCAGACAGAACCGGTTTATATTCTAACGGGACGTGCATGTTAGTCCCAGCACCATGCCACTGCACTGGCTTCCTGTATCAGCAATATGCATCAAGTTCAAGTCCTTAATGATAAATTATAGAGTTACTTTGGCCAGGACTTTCGATCTCAGTCAGTGTACAACCATCACATGGTCCTAAAGGTCTAAAAGTAACTAAGGTACTATTCAGATGAGATTAGATTTCCAGACGATGTACACATGCTCCTCACACTAACAATTCCATGCATACTGCACACACACCTCATTTTAATACAAACTGATTAGCGTATAATAAAGATCAAAGCATTGTTGTAAGGGACATGGCTGATCATTAATAGGTCACATGACCATATATCTATAAATATACTAATTACAGACTAAAATCCCAGATTCACTGCAGTAATAATTATAGTACCCACCTCCCTGTGGAAAAATAATCCCATCCAAATTAGGTGTTGCTCAGCAGGTTGAAATCTTAAAGGCTGCATCAATATGCGGCTCTGTAAGCAGGTTTTAAGGATACACACACGAGTGCATAAACACTAGCAGTGTGCTCATGTGTGTATTTCTTCTACAAATTTAATCTGGTGTGTATCTTTAATCTTGCATTTTAATAGAATTTCTTAAATAAGGCGCACACACACACACACACACACTTAAAGAAGTTCCTGTTTGTTAGTGTTTGACACTCAGGATGCTGAGAGTGAGAGGCAGTTAAAGTGTTACTGTAAACGTGATGTTCATCACTTCAGCTCAAGACCTGGAGACGCTAACATACTCTGGTAAGAACCACTCTATCTGTAATAATAACAGTTTAGTTCACGAGACTCAGCTGGAAAATATTCGATTTGATCTTAAGGTAAATAAAACTGTGTAATCGTACCAGTATCTGTTTATTAGCTGCAGCAGGAGTCTTCACATTTTTAAAAAAAAAAAGCTGAGATCTACTTTTTCCTGCACTACACCACTTATGGGGATCTACTGTCCAAAAAATATTTACATATAGGCCCCTTCTACACCATGCTTCACTGGTGCTACAGTAGCTGATGTTTTACAGCTAGTTTTGTTTCTAAAAGCTGACATTTCAGTTCTATCACTGTGTCTTTCTGAGTTCTGCGTTAGCACAGAGAATTCAAAGCTAAACATATTTGCTAACAGAGGAGCATGTATCAGTGACCTGTTGAACAACCAGGCCATGCAGATTTGTCTGTACATGCAATGAAGATTGTGATGTTGTAGTGTAACATGCAGGTAGTCCACCGCTTTTAATATTACCAACCTGGCTTCTGTGGTGAAGTGACATGTGGTACACCTTTAACCAAAATGCTGTACCTCAGCTCCGAGGCAGGAACAGGGGATTTGTGCCATGGGGATTTGTTACCCCTGTACACCACTGTGACTACAATAGCTGACAATACCAAAAGAGAGATTTTTGCAGGATCAAGTTTTCGTCTGTAAAACTGTCCAGGAGAAAATTAATGCTGTAGAAAAGAGTTTGCAGGCAGCTACAAAGAAAAGAGAGAGGCATTGTGTTACACTCCTAATGCAGTGTGTTTATAATCCATCAGGTGATGTAGCTGTTGGAAACAAGAGAAGTGACTCCTTTTACCATGTAGCTTATAACATTATTAACTTTTACAACAAATGGAGTTACTGCAATAGTATACACTTTTTGTGTGTGAGGCTCGGGCGTGGTGAGTGTGTGTGAGGCTCGGGCGTGGTGAGTGTGTGTGAGGCTCGGGCGTGGTGAGTGTGTGTGAGGCTCGGGCGTGGTGA
>CM074991.1:195545-212823 GCA_037576825.1 Pangasius krempfi
CCTTTTGTGAATAGTTGTTTCTTAGGTACAGGGGCAGGTCTGGAGGCTTCACAGGCATTGAGTGTTGTGGTGAACTGTTTGGATGCTGTCCTCACAGACATCTTCAACACTTCCCTGAGCCAAGCACTTGTCCCTGAGTGCTTCAAGATGACCACCATCATCCCTGTGCCAAAGAAAGTATCTGTATCCTGCCTGAATGACTACCAGCCAGTTGCATTCACAACTATTAGTATGAAGTGCTTCGAGCAGCTAGTCATGGAACACATAAAGAGCAGTCTTCCCACCACACTGGACCCATTTCAGTACCATCATAACCGCTCAACATGGGATGCCCTATCTGCTATCATCCACCTTTCTCTGACCCACCTGGACAAAAAGGACAACTATGTAAGGATGCTCTTCATAGACTTCAGTTCAGCATTCAACACAATCATCCCTCAGAAACTGATAACAAACCTGAGCCTTCTGTGTCTGACCACCTCTCTCTGCAACTGGATCCTGGACTTTTTAACTGGCAGACCTCAGTCTGTCAGAATCGGCAACTCCACCTCCAGCACCACCACAGTGAACAGTGGCGCTTCCCAGGGCTCTGTGCTCAGTTCACTGCTGTTCACATTGCTGACTCACAACTGTGCTGCAAAGTACAGTTCAAATCACATCATCAAGATTCCTGATGACACTACAGTTGTGGGCCTCATCAGCAACAATGATGAGCCAGTGTAGCCAGTTGATTGGGTTTTCAAGTATAAGGAGAAATGTTTTATAAGTGAGTTAACTTCAGCAAAACTTGTATGTAATGTTCTATTTTCAGTTGTTCCAAGTGGGAGTTCCTATCAGCTGTTGTAGGTGGGGCCTTAATTAGTGGGACACCGTAGGAAGATATATCACTTCCCCTTTAAGCTTTCGCGCTCATACGCATGGTGTATGCAAATGGGAAAGCAGAGGTAGTTTGACTTTCTCACATTCATCCCATATTTACTGTTTCTTTGTAACTAAATCACTGTATTTATGACGTTAGAACATTGTTAAGGGTTTCTCTCATAATGTGTGTCAGTGTGATTAGCAAATTTTCCTTGAAAGTGGCACTTTTAACCATGTTAGTTTAAGCACTTCATTAGCTCGTGTGTCTTTATATGCAGGGATAAGAGAGTAGGTCTTTCAATGTGCATATACTAATTCTGCCTCACACTACTCTTGTTAAAGCATTTGTGCCCAGATGCAGATGGAGAAGCAGAGGAATAAAACTATTATTAAAACTATTATTAAAAAATGATTCATCCTATCCATGGTGTGGTCGTGTTTCTATGGTGTCTGGAGGCTACCACTTGAAGTCTGCTACACCAGCGTACAGAGAGGAGATGAACCAGCTTGCAGAATGGTGTAGAGACAATGATCTATCTCTTAAAGTTGATGTGGCAGTGGGGGGCTTGGTCGAGCATCAGCTGTGGATGGAGAGTTCCACTTCCTGCAGAGGCTGAAGAGAGCAAAACTCCCCCTCCCATCCTCACCTCCTTCTACAGAGGAATGATAAAGAGCGTCCTGACCAGCTGTCTCACCCTGTGGTATGGGAACTCCACAGCTTTCGACTGCAAGACCTTACAGCACATTGTAAGAACAGCTGAAAACCTCATCAGAGTCTCTCTACCCACCAACAACACCTCATACAACAACCACTCAGTCCAGTGACTGCCCTCACTATCTGAAAGCCAGGGATGGAAGCATTCGAGTCCATAATATCCTGAGTATGTTTCTGCCAGAGTTATGTCATCAGGGCAATCAAAGGAGGATAAAAGTATACACAAAATAAACAAAAATAAGCGATGTACAAACCTTGAAACAGACAAAAAATGATGATGAGTTTCTCTGGTGCATTCATCTCTCTGTTCAGGAAAGAAAGAAAAATGTTTAAATAATACTTTTTTTGTATTATCCAACACATTACAGATCAAAACAAATCTGCTGGAATGTTTAGTACCAGTGTTCCAAAATACTGCAGTTTAACGTAATGCTGTTATTTAATAACCAGATCTGATTTATACTGGCCAATAAAGCTATCACACTAATATCATAGAGCACCACATAGACTATCATGTGCCTAACACAAAACTCAATTATTCTGAGAGGATCTCTGGGCCATGCTTGATTGAGGAGTAATTGATTGAGTAACTGAGGAGTCCCACAATGCAGCCTAATGATCCTTGTATCCAAGGTGGACACAGCAGTCTAGTTCTGTGTGGACTTTATAAAGGTCAAAGCAATATCAAAATTTAAAGCATTTCCAATGCCATGCATTGAGAAGCATGTGATCAGTTAGGCATGGCTTGCTTTTATTCAACACTTGATTTTACTAAGGGATATCGGAAGCTCCTCTTGACTCCAGTGTCCTGTGAAAATATGGCCTTTTACACTTTCTATTTGGGTTACACTACTTTGCTGAATAGGTGGATGATATAATCCTCTATAGCAGAGGTCTCAAAATACTGGCCTGCAGGCCACATTCAACTGACAAGACAGGTTGATAAATGCAGAACCTAAAATTAAACTTTTTTCTTTATTTATTAGCTATAGGCCAAAACTATGCCAGAAACCAGGCAACAAGCCAATTGTTGTGGTAGTTGTGGCTCAGGGGCCGTTCACATGACAATGTTTTCAGCCAAAAACGGGAAACGTTTTATGCGTTTTGCCTGTTCGTTTACATGACAAATGGGGACTGAAAACGCATATTTTTGAAAACGGGTTTCAAAGTGCAAGTTTTTAAAAACGCCACCGTTACCATCTCCATGTAAACACCCAATACGGGAATCTTTGAAAACGGTGACGTCTTGCGCACGCATAATACGTGTTGGGTATGTAGACATGCGCGGTACGTGTCTATTGTAAAGGCGAGCGTGAACGTAACACAGCGTTTTTGGCCGTTATCGCGGATATGTGAAAACGCGAATCATTTTGAAAACACTGCCGTGTATACGTGAAACTTTTTAAAAACGCAAGAGAAAAACTTTTCAGTTTTTGACTACATCGTTGTCGTGTAAACGTAGCCTCAGTGGTTAAGGCTTTGGGTTACTAGTTAGAAGGTTGGGGGTTCAAGTGCCAAGCTGCCACTGTTTGGTCCTTGAGCAAGGCCTTTAACCCTCTCTGCTCCAGAGGTGCTGAATCATGGTGGACCCTGTGCTCTGACCCCTGCTTCCTAACAAGCTGGGATATGCAAAGAATGGCATTTTACTGTGCTGTAATGTGTATGTGACAAATAAATGCTTCTTCTTTTTTAAACAAACAAATAACCTCAAGTGACAACAAAAAAAAAACACAACAGATTTCAATACGTAGTCATTTTTTTCCTCAAAAAGTAAACCAACATTCAGAAACCAGGCGGGGAAAAAAATTACACTCTTCCTACTTCAACAATCATTAAGAGCGTAATTAGCAGCTAGGTGTTACTAATGAAATGCACACGATTAGTTAATCATCAAGAAGTGCAACTACCTCTATAAAAGCAGAACTTTTGGCATTGTTAAAAGCACTATACAAATAAAATTGAATTGAATTGAATATTGGTTTACTTTTTGGGGAAAATGAGCACCTATTGAAATCTGATGTTTTTTGTCACCTGAGGTTATTTGCTTGTTGGTGGTGGTGAGGACCACACAACCGATAAATCAAAACATTGAAAGATGGCATACCCTCTTTTTCCCATGACTGTATTTATAATCAGCTATGCATCAAACCAAGAGAATTCAGGGGCACTTGATGAGAGCACAGACTTGATGCTTAGCTTGCTGTGTCTGTCAGGGGAAGTAATGAGCAGTTTGAGGTGACTGAGGAATTGTTTTATGCTCTGTTGCAGAAAGACTGCAGCTAAAGACATATTTCAGGAAATGCATTAAATACATCAGATCGAGTGGCTTACAGCACCATCAGGAACTTGAAGCAGCATATCATGATGTTTTGTACTTTACAAAGGTGCACTGGCTGAGCATTCAGAGATTCTTCAAATCTGACAGACAGTTAAGTAATTCATAAAGTGGGGCAGGCTGCATGTTCCTGAGATCCTGAACTCAAATGGGTGATGGACCAAACAATTTATATTGATATCATACAGGAATTAGGGGTGTAATGCAATGGTGTTATCTGTATTTGTATCTGTTAGGGCTCAAAATAACTGTATTTGTTTTGCTGTTAGGATTTAAATTGGAAGTGGGCATGGTCTATATGTTACGGACTTTTTTGTTTGTTTGTTTGTTTGTTTAATATTCAATAATGTGAACCCTATCACTGTATTCCTGAAAGATGAGAAAGGTTTGCTGGACACTCTATCACAATCTATTATGAAGCTGGACACATTCCGAGAGCTTCTGGGATCATTTCATTATAATGACTGTATGATTTTCCAGGAAGATTTTCTTTTAATAATAATGGAGAATGATAATTGAGCAATGAAAAACGTGTAAAACAAACAAACAAAAAAATTCTGTTGTTTGTACAGAAACATGGCTTTATTTTGCAGCTCACTAAGGGAGGGTTTAGGTATAGTGCATTTCAGAGTCATATAATGTTAATGCACTGATCTTTGTTCCGTGAGCAGCGTTGACGGGTTCTATGTATAATCTCAGCATATTGTACATGTTGCAAATCAGAAATGTACACCACTGTTAACTTGTTTCTCACAAAAAGACTGAGAAAAAGGAGAAAATTCCATCTACCTTTCCATGTGTCCAAATATTCTGGGTTAGTTTCAAATCTTTTTCTGCGGTTTTTGAGTTGTAGTTACGGTGGGAAACCAAACAAACAACCAAACAAACAAACAACCAAACAAACACTGCCTGTTTTTTGTATCAAGACAATCTGAATAACGTGTTCGTATTCAGTCACACCCTTAGTATATAAAGCTTGAGAACTTTCTTTCAAAACAAATGTCTTTCCCAAATCAGGGAACTGTTGACAACACCAGCCATACTATAATAATATTTTACATTCCAGAAACACCAGAAAAGTTTACTGGACACACGATCAGACTCGACGACGAAGCTGGACGCAGTGCTGCTGCGAGTTACACTGGGGTTCCTTTAAGCAGCTTTTCACTATAAAGACCGTATGATTGTCTGAGAAGATTTTCTTTTAACAACATTGGAGCATGTTCAGTTAAAAACAACAACAAAGAACAACGACAACAAAAAAAACACGCTCGATGAATCTTTGTGCTAACATTTTAAAAAACTGATTAAATGATTTTTTTTTAATGGTTTTATTTTGGAGCTCAGTAAAGTAGTGTTGAGGTTTTTGGTTGACGATCATGAGGATCACTGTTAAATAACAAATTCTTCAATAAACTCACTACAGAGGCCACTTAAAAAATTTAATTTAATCACTAATGATATTAAAACACACAACATGTAAGACAACACAATATATATAATATATATAATACACAACACCACAACACGTAATATACAACAGACATTATCAGAAGTAAACTTATGAATGTAAATAAAGCGTGATTCTTACCTGAATGTGAGTCTCCCGTTCTCAAAATGAAATGTCCTCAGTTTTACCCCACATGCAGATAAGTATCTCACACACACACACACACACACACACACACACACACACACACACACACACACACACACACACACACACACACACCACAACTTCCTCTGTCCTAAAATGAAGTTGTGTACTTCTATATTTTTCCCCTGTTAGCCAATGTTAGAATTTATAACTACTTAATAATAATGAATAATATGGAAAATACTGTTATTTATCGTGACTGTCGTTAGGAGATGAACATTGTTTGATAGACAGAAACACACAGGGTTATAGCAGGTTAATCTGCTTGCATCAGTCCTGAAGTCATTTGCAGACAAGCTGTTTACATGGACTTTGTGAGCCGATCCGTATATATATATATTTTTTTTAAAGAGTTTTATTTTTCTTGGAAATGATGGCATTTCCTGTGATGCGCTCTCTGAAAATTCAGCAGCATTCATTTATGGTGTTTGGCAGACGCCCTTTTCCAGAGCGACTTACAATCATCTCACTTACACAACTGAGCCGTTGAGGGTCTTGCTCAAGGGCCCCGCAGTGGCAGCTTGGTGGTGCTGGGATTTGAAATCATGACCTTCTGATCAGAAGTCCACAGAAAATATATATATATACACACACACACACACGTATCTCAATGCTTATCGGACCTTGTGCTCTTTGCTTTTCCATTTATGCTTTTGATGTCTTGCAACTGTTTTGCATTACTAATTACTTAACTTCCTGTAACTGTTATAGTCACTAAGCACACAGAGATGCAGAGGTGCTGCTGTACGTGTGTGTGTGTGTGTGTGTGTGTGTGTGTGTGTGTGTGTGTGTCAGTTTAAAGTCACTGATGAGTAAATTACAAGAGGAAGCAAAAAGGAGAAAAAAGGAACAGAAGACTGATGAAAGTGAAGACCATGACAATACAAAGAGTATTGTGTATAAGGTGATTTGTAGAGATTCTAAAGTGCATTACGGATATTTATTGGATTTTATGAACAGAAAGAAAGCTGTTTAACTCGATGCTTAACCTTAACAGAACTTCTCATGATTCTTAATAGAAGTTGATTTATGGAATACGTAAATATGAATCTATACCAATATCAGTATTCAGTCCTGGCTCAATGCTGTGCGCCGATACGCGCGGTTTAAACACCAGAGCATCTTAAACATAAAACTCAGCATGAGGAGCTCATCACACAACCACCACCAGCTGTCCACCCACAGGCTACTCATTTTTATCAGCATCGGTGTCAGAGCTGTTCAGTCAGGCGCCGAGTCTCTAATCATTTATAATATATATTTTGTTAATCCATTTATTTCTGTAAAGCTGCTTTGTGACAATGTCCACTGTTAAAAGCGCCATACAAATAAAACTGAATTGAATTGATCATTTAATGCATCATATGGAATTGTATCTTTATAGGCCTGTAGCTGTTTGTATGTGCTCGGGTATTAAATTAAATATGGTATTATCATAACAGCGTCTTTGTCCCACTGTAACGTGACATTTCCGTCTGCGATAAACTCGACCGTAAATACCTGTATGTGTGCTGTTCGTGGAAGCTCATGCAAAGTGTTATGACCTCCAGGAAACGAAACCGAGCTGTTGAATTTACATGTTGTAAACTTTACTCTGAAAGGAGCTGAAGATGACAGACAGAAGGTGTTTATGAAACTGTGGTGGGATGTTTATCCCGCGTTAGTCCACACTTTTACACTTTATTTAACACAGAAATAGTAAACAAACTTTGGTGTAAAATAAGATTTTTAGAGCCTGTTTTTCCTGCTCCAACACACCTGATCCAGCCTTATTACTGAATAATATAATATTAATAATAATAATAAGAAGAAGATGAAGAAGAAGAAGAAGAAAAGTCAAGGTCAGTGTTGATTTGGCCAAAAACAGGCCACCGCTAGTCCTCCTTATTCACCATGTTGTATCACATGACCTCACACGCCGAATCTCAGTCCTTACACGATTTTTGCTGACTTTCAAAAATGCTTGAATTTGCTGCGGCTTTTTTTCAGAATCTCCAAAGCAACTTTCAGAGTTTATTGTGCTTTTTTTTTTAGACCTTTTATCTGTAACTCATGTTCGCTGCACGCGAATCGAAGAGGGCTCGGGCTGGACGTGCGTCGTGATGACATCACATGACGCATCTTGGCCCAAATCTGTGGAAAATCTGCGGTAATTTTTAAAAATCGCAAGCTTCTCTGAATATTACGGAGTTTTCTTGATTTTGAATTAATTTCTTTCTACAGTAGAAAGAAGGTAGAAACAACATGGGGAAGCTGTGAGTGTTCATTAAAACAACCCAAATTTCCGCTTGTAGGGAGAAACAACAAATTCGTCCTGAACATGTTTAATATTATGTCTTGAATTTTAAATTCATCAGTGAACAAATGATGACTAAATGTATGAGAAGAATAAACGAGTCATGGCTCTCCTCACAGCCGTTCTGCTGGAGTTCCTCAGCGTTCAGTAACCTCTCCACTCTTCTCCTCCATGTTACTAAATCTCAGCTCTCATGGCTTTACTCATCACTGCTACTCGACTTCTTCATATGGCTCAAAAGATAGTATCTTCTATACAGAGCATTCAGAACGCTGCTGCTCACATGGTTCATCACCTCCTGAAGTTCTTATATGAAGGAACTAAGGAACTCCACTGCCTTCCTTTCACAGCAAGAACTCAATCCAAACTCGTCTTTGCTTTCCAGGTTTTTCAAGAGCACCGTTTTATCTGCCTACCCTGGTTCACGGTTCCTGGCAGGTTCTCTTCCAAGATCCAGGCTTCTCCTCCACTCTGTAAAGATCTCATGCTCATTCTTTTCAGACAATATCTGGCATAAAAACATTCTCTTAACTAGAACCCAATTCAGAACCCAATTCAGATGGGATTAGTTTTCCATGTGGAGGTGTGAGATGTTATTATTCCTGGAGTATCGCTGGCACTGACAGCCAGAAGCCGTCATGTCAGAATTTTTTCTGCTCTTGAACATCTTGACATCTCAAAGTTTCTTCCTCTCATCATCTCAAGGGAGTTTTTCTTGTCATCGTCTTGGTCGTTAGAGATAAATATAAATATAAATGTAAATTTTTTTCTAAAAAACTGCTTTGTGATAATGTTAAAAACGGTATACAAATAAAACTGAATTAAACTGACGCTGTATTTTACCTTCTATAAACTGAGCAGTAGAAGTAACTCCAGGTATAAAGCAATACAGGCCCGGAAAAAAACTAATAATAATAATAATAATAATAATAATAATAATCTCAGATTTCTGATTGCACGCTTTTATTTTAAGACATCAAGGTGTTCGTGAGGTGTAGAAAAATGGAGTGGTGGGATGTTTTATTCTTAGAAATGTGTGAGAAAAGGAGAAACACGAGATTTCTAAAGTGATTCAGTTCAAAATGTTCACATGAACTAAAAAGAATAAAGGAGAATAAATACAATTTCTCACTTCATTTTCATCGGATTTGTATTTAAACTTGTCATTAAAACACGTGACAGGATGGAGGAAGACGAGCTCTGTACTGTAATATGGCATCTGTGTAAATATCTTCTATCAGTACACGAAGCACTCGAGAACAGTAAACACACACTTTTGTTCTTATTAAAAATGTAAAAACGCATTTTGTTTGGCATCGTATCAACAGAGGGCAGTCTGTGCGTCAGTAAACATTACAATCAGCTCAAGCAATACTTCAGCCTTCTCTCCACATTACTGCAGGAAGTTAGCAAGTGACAACGACCAATTTCTGCTAGCTAGTTTGTAAAAGTGTAAGGGATATGGACGTCTAAATTGCAAAAGATGAACTTGCAAACTCAGTTAGCAACTAGTTACCACTTGTTAGCTAATCTGATGGGATGTCGTATTTCTGATTTAAAAAAAATAAATAAATTATTACACTGTAAAATATGAACTTTCGAATTAGGGCTAGGGACAATTATATTTTACAGTAACTAACTGACAAGGTAGCTAAGCTAGCAAGGTTTAAGATGAATAAATTGTAATAATGAAAAACATTTTTTCGCTAAATTGTACAAATTTTACACGTTAAAATGTGAACTTAGCTAACATGCCAAGTGCAAATGCTCAGTGCAAATTAGCTTAGCAAGCCAAAGGTATATCTGGTTGTACTTCTGGTAGATAAAAAAAAAAAATTGTAAATATGAATGAATGCTAAGCTGCTGAAGTACAGATCGAGCCTGAAACATGCAGCCTTTAGCGTTTAGTGCTAATACTGCAGAACTGCGTATGAACATGCCGGTATTTAATGAGGATTATTGATTACTGCTATAAAACCTGCTTTAGCGCATCATAAACAGCATGAAATCAGAAAACAAAGAAACGTTTTCATTCATCAGTTATCAAAAATTTATAAAATTATAATTTCTTCAACACACCTATTCTGGTAAAACCGGATCGGGTCGAGATCAAAGTGTTAGAAGAGAATGAAGGGACGACAGTTAACACCGTTACGAGTTACATGACTGTGTGTGTGTGTGTGTGTGTGTGTGTGTGTGTGTGTGTGTGTGTGTGTGTGTGTGTGTGTGGACTGAAACAATGTTTATTAGTGTTTGATAACTGATGAAATAAAAACAGTTCTTGCGACTGAACACAGACGTTTGGACCCGACTGCACACACACACACACACACACACACACACACACACCCACACCAAGAGCTTTAGAGATTTCGTTAAGTCATAATCTTCTTTCAACACTGTCATGATTAAAATCTTTAAAAAAAAAAAAAAAGTCAAGGCTTTGTCTCAGGACAATTAACAGTAATAATAACAATAATAACAATAATAATAATAATAATAATAATTCTATCATTACTTAAACGGAAAACATGGACAAATGTACAAGCAAGGTAAAATAAGAGTGGCTGTTGCATATATAGCGGTTGTACACTTTTTATAAAAAGAGAGAAAGCTCTAGAAACAGTGAATGTGCTCGCGGTGAGATCACACCACTCGCCCCCCAGGTACCCCGAGTAACGCCGACTGGGGTAGACTGGGGTAGACTGGGGTAGACTGGGGTAGACTGGGGTAGACTCAGCCTGACAGGCTGGAGAACCGTTAGCAGATTGGTCACTGGTTTAAACTAAGACTGGGAGAGACTGACCTGCTGGGGCTGATTAGCAGGAGGTATGATTAGACATGGGCAGTAGAATGCTGTGTTCTGTTGGTGAGAATACTGCAGTTTCTGGGTAAGGATCAGGGAACAATCAAAAGGTCACCAGAGGCAAAAGGTCAAAGATTAGGGGTACACTGAATCACAGTGGGGCAGATAGGAATAGCTGGGGGAGTAGTGAAGTCTGATGAGGGACAGGGGGGAATACTGCAGACAAATTGGTGAAGAGAGGCGACAGTAAGACCAAGGTACACTCACACAGACAGGGGGCAGAACAGGGTATGCTCACACAGACCAGGGGGTTAACTGGAGTAGAGTGGGGGCAGATGAGGTTAATATTTTAGTATACTGTGGCAGACAGGGGTATACTCGGGTACAAAGTGGGGTCTGTTTAAGAAGATTGTGTGCACACCAAGTTATGATTAATTAAACTTTGGGCAAACTGGTTAGACTAGGGGGCAGACAGGGGTAGACTCAGGGCAGGCCAGAGTACACTCAACTGGACTTGGGGCAAACCAGGATACACTGCAGTGGAATAGAGTTAGCCCAGGGTACATTTTATCGTACTGCAGGCAGACCAGGGTATACTGCAGATAACTGGGGGGGTAGACCAGGGGACACTCAAGTGGACTGGGGGCAGACCAAGGTACCTTCCAGTGAACTGGGGCAGACCAGGGGACACTCAAATGGACAAGGGGCAGACCAGGGTACACTCAAGTGGACAGGGAGCAGACCAGGGTACCTTCCAGTGAACTGGGGCAGACCAGGGTACATTCCAGTGAACTGGGGCAGACCAGGGTACATTCCAGTGAACTGGGGCAGACCAGGGTACACTCAAGTGGACAGGGAGCAGACCAGGGGACACTCAAGTGGACAGGGGGCAGACCAGGGCACCCAAGTGGACAGGGGGCAGACCAGGGTACCTTCCAGTGAACTGGGGCAGACCAGGGTACATTCCAGTGAACTGGGGCAGACCAGGGTACATTCCAGTGAACTGGGGCAGACCAGGGTACACTCAAGTGGACAGGGAGCAGACCAGGGGACACTCAAGTGGACAGGGGGCAGACCAGGGCACCCAAGTGGACAGGGGGCAGACCAGGGTACCTTCCAGTGAACTGGGGCAGACCAGGGTACATTCCAGTGAACTGGGGCAGACCAGGGTACACTCAAGTGGACTGGGGGCAAACTGGACAACGCTGGGTGTGTGCAAATTAGTTTATGCTCATGAGCACAGACACAGTCTGGCCTATACTGTAGTATACTGAGACAGTCTGGAGACAGACGTGGGAAAGAACGGGTTTCGCTGGAAGAGACCGGGTCAGTAGAATGCTGTTTTCTAGTTGGTGAGGGTACTCGAGGCTCTGAAGTAGGATAGAAACTTGAAGCACAAACTGACAACAAAGTACCAGATGTTTCTGGCCATCTGAGAGCGAGCGATAAACACACGCCAGATAAAGACCAGCAGGACCGTGTTAAACGTGTAACGGATGTTCCTCAGTCTGAAAGAAAAACAGAGAAACAATGAGAATTATTATTTAAACGTGATGATGAAGATAAAGCTCCTTCGGACTGAACGTAAAGTGCGTATGTGTGTCGTACTTGCGCAGGTGCTGTCTGGCGGCTGGAATATCGGCCATGTCCTCGTTCAGAACGTACTTCTTGGTGCCGATGCAGTAGTTCTCAATGTACTCAGGCCAATTCAACTGACGCACATCAAAGTTAAACATCTGAGAAAGAGAGAGTTTATATCACCACTCTGACACAAAAAGCTGCATCAGGAAAAAAATAAAAAATAAAAATAGGTGTGTGTACTTGGTGTAGAGCGTGTACCTTCCGGTCCTCGGTGCTCAGCTGGTTCATCAGCATGTTCATGTTGTCAGAGTTCCACTCCCAGTCCTGACTGCTGAAGTACTCCAGCAGTCCGATGGCTTTATGCAGCCTATTAAAGATCCGCATCATTCTGCACACACGGATAACCGTAAAAAAGGTCGTAGTGGAGTCTGAGGCTTTAGCAGTTTACACATAGAATACGCAACTCCAGAACCCCGAGCTGAGCGTTCTGCTGCTCTAGAATTTATTTCTGCTACCTAAATATATAGTTTAAACTACTAAAGGAACCAGGACTACACCAACACCAGAACCAAGACAAGCACTAAAGCTAGGATCAGAACATAAATGAAGCAGAACCAAACTCAGAACTACAACAGACCTAATATCAGATTTATAGCTGATAAAACTAAAGGAAGAAGTAAAACAAAGCGAGAAGCCAGAACCAGAACTAAACAAGAGCACGGATCAGAGCTGTAACTAAAGCCAGAACTAAAACTGCGACTCAGACCAGAACCAAAACTAAAGGCAGAACCAGTCCATAACTAAAACTAGAACCATAACAAGAGCTACAGTGGAACTAAAACTAGCGCCAGAATGAGGATCAAAGGTAAAGCCAGAAGCAAACAAAAACTATAACTAAAACTAATTCCATAAACAACCCAAACCAGGACAAGAACCAGAACCACTCAGGTGTGTGTTAAAGTGAGTGCAGGTAAGGTCTGATACTGTACATCCATATTTGGCGCTGCTCTGCTAATGTCCGCGGTTAAAAGCACTATACACAGTATATATGTGAATGTGATCGTGGATGGTCAGGTGTGTGCTCAGGTGTGCGCTCAGACATGTCCAGGTGTGAACAGGGCTGTGTTAAAACGTGATCAGGTGCGTGTTTAAATGTATGATAACCGTGTGATTAGTCGTGTGTGTATAAACCGAGCCCCAGGGGGCGCTGTTCTGCAGGTCTGCAGGTCTGAGGTCTTACTGTGGCTTTTGTCCGGACAGTCTCAGGAACAGGTCGTACAGGAGCGCCGGGAACTTGTGGCTCACCAGGATCCAGTACTGATTAATCAGGTAGTTTGAGGTGATGTTAGCATTGGGCCGACGGAACGCCTGCTCCAGAGGGTTCCGTTTAAAGGTCGACATCACGTGATGCTCTGATGGCAAAAGCAACGACAGCAGTTTGCTAAAGTTAATTAACGAACACTTCCTAGCAAGCTCCATGGTATAACGTTAGTTAGCTAAACGCGTCTATGAACCTACACTCATACAAACACATAATGGCTAATTCGGATTTAGCAATGTACCGTGTTGTATACGTACCGATCTCTCCCCAGTGGAAAGGGTTAATGCCTCCCGTTGTACAGTTATACACCAGCGCAGACTTCGGCCTAAACACAGGAAACAGGAAACACGATGAATCCTGTAACACACGGCCTTGAGTGGCTTATTGCTTCAACAGTTTCACAAAATAAAGAAAAAAGAATCAACATGAACAGTCTGTTATTTTGCAATTCACTACTCTGCAGGTTTCTGGACAGGTATGAGTTCATGGGTCGTGATGCAACGTGGACATTTTCCCGTATGGCGGAACCTGCGGACGTTTGGCAAACGCCAACGCCGAGTGTGTTTCAATCTTCAGTTTCATTTCGAAATAACAACGGACGAATTCTGAATTTGGAACGTCGGCCATTTTAGAGCTCCGTTCCAAAACGCGCACGCTGGCGGACTTTCGTTGATGTTGCTGTGTTAATACAGTGTGCGTTACCCACAATGCTTAGCGTGTGCGTGTACCTGTGCACTGCAGTGTACCACCCTGCGGCGAGCGTCAGGTTGATCACCACGTCGACCGGAATCAGATCTGCTACTGCATCATTACTGGCTCTCATTGTCCTCAAGATCCCCTTACCTGCCTGTACACACACACACACACACACACACACACACACACACACACACGTCCTCTCAGTATTCATCCATCCGTTTGGCCCTTCATCTAGCTGTCTATCCATCTGTACATCCAGTATGTCTTTATCTTTCCACTGGTGTACATTAGATCTACAGGCAGATATATATACTCTCACCGTCCACTTTATTAGGAACATCTAATCAGACATTACATTAAAACTCATGCAGATACAGGTCAAGAGCTTCAGTTAATGAGCTTCAGAGCTTCATCATACGTCAGAATGGGGGGAAAAAACACGTTGGCTGAAATGCCTTATTGATTAGAGACCAGAGGAGAATGACCAGACTGGTCTCAGCTGACTGGAAGGATATAGTATCTCATATAATCACTCTTTACAACCGTGGTGAGCAGAAAAGCATCTCAGAACACACAACAAATCAAGCCCATCCACCTCAAGGTTTGATGAGTTGTGCATGCTGAGATGCTCTTTTGCTCACCACGGTTGTAAAGAGTGATTATATGAGTGATGTTCTTCCTGTCAGCTCAGACCAGTCTGGTCATTCTCCTCTGATCTCTCATCAGCAAGGTGTTCCAGCCTGCAGAACTGTCTCTCACTCAGTGTTTTTGGTTTTCACACCATTCTGCATAAACTCTAGAGACTGCTGAGTGAAAATCCCAGGAGATCAGCAGTTTCTGAAAAACTCACACCAGCACATCTGGCACCAACAGCCACTCCACGGTTAAGGTCACAGAGATCTCTCTTTTTCTTCATTCTGATGTTTAATATGAACATTAACTGAAGCTCCTGTCCTGTATCTGCATGAGTTTACGCACTGTGCTGCTGCTGCCACATGATTGGCTGATTAGATAACAGCATAAATGTGCAGTTGTACAAGCGTTCCTAATAAAGTGGCTTAAGTCATATAAAAGATGGACATCACAGATGTAATTACCGCGATGAAGACACCACTTGGGCCATTGAAGTTGTCAATCCAGCCCTAGAGAGAGAGAGAGAGAGAGAGAGAGAGAGAGAGAGAGAGAGAGTGAGAGAATTAGACACTAGACTGTGTTTGTGTTGCTGTCCAGAGTGAGCTATGTGAGGAGTGAGAGGAGTGAGCTGTGAGGAGTGGGAGGAGTGAGAAGAGTGAGCTGTGAGGAATGAGAGGAGTGAGAGGAGTGAGCTGTGAGGAGTGAGAGGAGTGAGCTGTGAGGAGTGGGAGGAGTGAGAAGAGTGAGCTGTGAGGAGTGGGAGGAGTGAGAAGAGTGAGCTGTGAGGAGTGGGAGGAGTGAGAGGAGTGAGCTGTGAGGAGTGTGAGGAGTGTGCTGTGAGGAGTGTGAGGAGTGTGCTGTGAGGAGTGTGAGGAGTGAGCTGTGAGGAGTGTGAGGAGTGAGCTGTGAAGAGTGAGAGGAGTGTGAGGAGTGAGAGGAGTGAGCTGTGAAGAGTGAGAAGAGTGTGAGGAGTGAGAGGAGTGAGCTGTGAGGGATGAGAGGAGTGAGCTGTGAAGAGTGAGAGGAGTGAGAGGAGTGAGCTGTGAGGGATGAGAGGAGTGAGCTGTGAAGAGTGAGAGGAGTGTGAGCTCACAGGAAACGGTTCCTGCCAGCTGGCCCCGACGATGGAGGGTCTGATGATCCCCACGTTCAGTTTCCCGCTCTCCTGCTGCACCACGCACTCCGCCAGCGCTTTGGTGTAGGTGTACGTGTTCGGCCAATCCCCGATCAGCCTCGGCGTGATGTCACGGACGATTGCATCATCCATCCACCTTAGTAACACATACAATCTAATTTACACTCAGCACGTAAATTCCAACATCATGTAATAAACTTAAGATGAGACATTCTGGGGTTATTTCACTACTAGTTTTTGTCCACTCGTGACATCACATCATCAACTGGCACAGACTGACTGTGAGATCTGTATTAAACAATTTAAATTATAATTTAAAATATATATACAATATTTATAATATATAATCTCCCTGCAGTACCAGCACTAACCACAGGGGGGCATACAACAGGTTTTATAGGTAATAAATAGTACCATGTAGGGAGGGGTGTGTGTGTGTGTGTGTGTGTGTGTGTGTGTGTGTGTGTGTGCGTGCGTGTGTGTGTGCGCGTGTGTGTGTGTGTGTGTGTGCGCTCACTCCAGTGAGTGGATGAGCTTGCCGGGCTCCACAGGTGGGGGGTAGATGACCTCATCAATATGGCGGCGGTTGCAGTTGGCGTATGCGGTGGAGATGTGAATGAACGCATGAAGCTGCTGCATTTGTTGAGCCAGAGACAGGAGCTGCTGCGTCGCAATCACGTTCAGCTGCAGAGCGTGTCTGATCACACACACACACACACACACACACACACACACACACACACACACACACACACACACACGGTCATCACGGCTGTCACGGGATACGAGTGATCATAAATAGCGACAGTACTGTACGCTTTCTGGACCGAGACCCACAGTGACAGATTTTCACACGCAGCTGTACAACTCTCGGTCTACGACACAAGGCAGGATCCGGTATCTTCTGCCATGAGACACAACACGACGATGTGCTTCCTACAGAGAATCCCAAAGTCTCCATACACAGGCGAAATTAACACTTCTTAGCATCTTTATGTACAAAACATCCTCCATGTGACTGCCATTTCTGAGTAAACACACGGAGTCGTCTCTCGCACTCATGATGAACTCCTCTTAACACGTCCGGTGTTATGCGTGTAGCTGCATCTCCATAGCAACCTTGCAACAGCTTCCCGGTCCAGCCACGAGACTCTACATGCGATTCTGTACTTTCCGGTCTATGGAATGCGATTCTGTACTTTCCGGTCTATGGAATGCGATTCTGTACTTTCAGGTCTA
>CM074991.1:218300-229403 GCA_037576825.1 Pangasius krempfi
ATCTCAAATCTGCAGGGTATGAGAACACAGAGTCCTCTCAGAGCTTCTACACTCTCTGGTAGACTGATGGAGAATTCTCCACACAAAACACCTGCAAACACACACACACACACACACACACACACACACAAAATCAATACTGCAGTAACACACACACACACACACACACACAATCATTACTACAGTAACACACAATCATTACTACAGTAACACACACACACACACACACACACACAATCATTACTACAGTAACACACACACACACACACACACACACACACACAATCATTACTACAGTAACACACACACACACAATCATTACTACAGTAACACACACACACACAATCATTACTACAGTAACACACACACACAACACACAATCATTACTACAGTAACACACAATCATTACTACAGTAACACACACACACAATCATTACTACAGTAACACACACACACACACACACAATCATTACTACAGTAACACACAGCACAAAATCATTACTACATTAACACACAATCATTACTACAGTAACACACAAACAACATAAAATCATTCAATTCAGTTCAATTCAGTTTTATTTGTATGGCACTTTTAACAGTGGACATTGTCACAAAGCAGCTTTACAGAAATAAATACATTCAGGATATAAATTGTAAATGTATAAATTTATCCCTAATGAGTGAGTCAGAGGTGACGGTGGTGAGGAAAAACTCCCTGAGACGATATGAGGAAGAAACCTTGAGAGGAACCAGACTCAAAAGGAACCCATCCTCATCTGGGTGCAACAGATAGTGCGATTATAAATAAATCCCTTCTATTATTGTGTACTATAAGGACAAATAGTGCAGTTGTGTAACCATTACTACAGTAACACGCACACACACACACACACACACACACAGCATTTATCTAAAGTGTGTAGAAATATTTACTCCAAACTGCAGTTGTGTTACAGAATCACACCAAACTGATTCAGTTACTGCCTGAGTTTAACACACTTACGTTATCAGGTCACACATTAAATATAAATTCTACACAAACCTTGAAACAGAAAACAAACGATGATGATGAGTTTCTCTGCTGATTTCATCTCTCTGTTCAGGAAAGATCACCTGGAGAACATGCACAAATGGATCTGATGATGTGGTGGAACGATACACAGTAACGCTGCTTCAGTCAGAATATAAAATAATGTGCATGTTAAATCTAAATGGATGTTAAGAATATCATACAAAAATACAAACGCATTGTTGCACAGTATCAGGATCACTCTGTGTGGTGTGACTGAATATGTCTCAAGTTAACAAGCTCAGCTAATTTTCATCAATTTCGCTTCCACAAAGCAAGCTAACTGTAACAAACAGGACTCAGGAGACGTTGAGCGTCAATGCGCAGGAGGGTTTATTAACTGAGCTAAAATCCAATCCAAACTCCAATAGTCGTTATGGTAGTGAAGCATGATATTAACAAAACAGAGCGCAAACCCAAAGACAAGACAGTAAGCAAGGCAAGGGTGAAACACACTAAACACACACGACTCAAAACTTACACAAACACTGGCATTGGCAAGACTGTAGTGTGAGGTCAGACATGTGTTGACATTAAATACTGTATAAATTAACCTGGAAGTGGTAAGATAGTACTCACAGGAGGGAGGGAGAATTCGGCTGATGGCGAGGTGTAATGCTCCTAGCTGGTGTGACAGAACCCCTGATTCGTGGACCTGCCCTTGGGTCTGGGAGCAGGCTGATCCAGATGCTCCTGAAGTTTTCAATAAGAGGCAAATCTAGAATCTTCCTAGGCAGCAACTCATGAGTTTTCCTGAGGACACTGACGAAGAAGCATATAATCAATATGTACAACGACAAAATGGTAGAGGAACTCACTGAGCACTGTGTTTGCAAAATGTGGGATGATGGGTGGAGCACTGACCAGACCACAGGACATTACCAAGTATTCATAGAGCCCAGAGGTGGAGGCTGTCTTCTATTCATCCCCTTCTCTGATCCATATAGGATTATAGAAACTCTTTCTTTAAGACTGGGGCATGACATACTTCCATTTATTTGACATCAGGTCATTATGCAAATTGGCTTTTGGCTTTTAATAAGTTCTGTCTGTCTTTCTGTCCTTCTCTGTCTCTCTGTTATCTGTCTGTCTATCTCCCTTTCATTAGTACTATAGCAGCACTCAATAAAGATGATGACGGAAGAACTATTTTTACAAAAACACAGAGGGAGAGACAAAGAGAGACTGAGAGACAGTCACTGAACGAGAGAGAGAGAGACAGTGACTTAATGATGAGAGAGAGCGTTAGAGACACACAGAGAGTCAGAGACTGAGAGAGAGAGAGACAGAGAGACAGTGACTGAACGAGAGAAAGAAAGAGAGAGTAGGAGACACCCAGAGACAGTGACTGAATGATGAGAGAGAGAGAAAGAGAGAGAGAGAGAGAGACTGAGAGAGACACAGGAGACAGTGACTGAATGATGAGAGAGAGAGAAAGAGAGAGAGAGAGAGACTGAGAGAGACACAGGAGACAGTGACTGAATGATGAGAGAGAGAGAAAGAGAGAGAGAGAGAGACTGAGAGAGACACAGGAGACAGTGACTGAATGATGAGAGAGCGCGAGAGAGAGAGAGAGAGAGAGGTTGATTTAATCACTTATCAAACACAAATACAGCCTCTTAAATTGCACAGCGTGTTCTGATTGGCTGAGAGCAGCACAGCGTGTTCTGATTGGCTGAGAGCAGCACAGCGTGTTCTGATTGGCTGAGAGCAGCACAGCGTGTTCTGATCATTAACAGTGTGTGTGTGAGGAGCATTAACATCTGTTATTTATATTTTTAAAAAATGAAATCACAACAGTATTTATGTTTTCAGTATCATACTAGTAGGTTTCACACAGATAAACACCCAATCATCAGTTTAAATAAATAAATAAATAAATAAACATAGCCAAGTTCACCAACCCTGCTGAAAAAGAACATTAGAAACCATCACAGAAATTGTAATGGTTTCCACTTCAAATACCATTAAAACCATCAGCTAACTAGTAAAACCATTACCATTATTGGTCCTTAATGATATCCATTAGACATAACATGCCACCAATAGAAGGCAACAAATTACCAGTAGAGACCCACAGGGACCATTACAGTTTCCATTAAAACCAGTAAAAGTCCCATTATAACCATTAAAACCATTAGAAATTCTATGAGAGTTTCTATCGTTTTTCAGCAGGGAATGAATGAATGAGTGAATAAATGAATGAATGAATCGTGTGATTCTTACCTTAGTGTTTTTAAGCGTCCAGTTCTCTATCTGAAGTGTAATCCGTTACACCCAACATGCTGAATCACATTATTACACACACACACACACACACACACACACACACACACACACACTGAACACAACTTCCTCTCACTCAGCCAAAACCGCAACACTAACAGGAAATTCCTTTCTTACACTCTTATTTTTTATTTAACTAATTTATTCATTATTATGTGATAAAATATTATTAAAGTATTAAACTTATTATTGAAGTGAAATAAATTAAACTCAAAATTTTTGATTTGTTTTTATTATTAATATATATATATATATATATATATATATATATATATATATATATATATATATATATATATTCCATTTTATTTGATATATTTCATTTTATATGCTGCGTAATTTAAATCATTATTAGATTTTTAATTTTCAATAATTCATTTTTAAGTTAAAAAGTTTTAATATTTGTCGTTTTCATGGTATTTCACTACGATTCTGATCAGGTGATTATTGACTTGAATGAAAACACTGATTGATGCAGTGCTGCCCCCAACAGGACAGAGGCTTAAAATACAACTTTTTTATTTACAGTTTAAGAGATGATAAATGTCTATTTTAAAATCTGACAGAATTATATGAATATTTCCTCAAATCTCATTCTCATGACATGGCAGTCTGCACTCATGAGCAAATAATGGAGAATAAAACTGAAGAGCAAGTTTTTTTTTTTTTCCCAGAATACATCGTCATGTTGCTCCTTGTGTAGAAATATACTGAGGACCTCACTACTGGAGATGCATCAGTCAGATAACATGCTCATTTACTCGTACTAATAATCATAAAAAATGCTTAGATACCAGCATCAGAAACCAGATAATACTGTGTGACACAAGCCCAGTGTACTTAATCGCACTAATGAACGGACGACACGAAGCGACAGCGATTTGGAGATATTTCACGATTACTGATCAAAGCAAATCAGACAGAGAGGAGGATCTACAGTATCTTTAGTACAATACAACCTGAAAAAACACCTTTATGGTGTTAAAACAGTGTGTTTAATAGAGAGTGTACAGCGAGCGTGCATGTAAGAGAACTTCAGTTCAGCGAGGACTGAGCACTGAGACACTCGCACTTCCCTATCCCCCTCGGTCGCCAGCATCTACAGTCGAGCTGCAATTCACAGCACCATGCGCACATTTTTAATGCCCATGCCCACTGGTACTGCTCTGTGTGCTCGGGTCCGCTGTCCTCACGCTTTCTGTTAAATACACTCCAGTTTAAGCTCCATAATGTCGAAACTCAGAATGAGGAGGTCATCAGCTAACAGCACACAACAGCAACCAACATAAATAGAGCTAAATAAAGTGATCCATAACGTCCTTGTTTCAGTAACACTAAATACCTTACTCATTAAAATAAAGCATGCACTCACTGTGTCCATACTTCCATTCTTTGCAGATAAAATTAAACTTCATCCCAAACTTTGGCTACAGTGTTTATTTAGTTTTTATTGCTCTGTCTCTGGATTATGGACTCGTCTTCCTGCACTTCCCCACTTAATGGGAAAGTTATCACTAATTTTCTGTAGGTGAGTCTGTGGAAGGATGAATTAATAAATTTAATGCCATGATGTACGCATCCTCCTCTCTTACGCCGGGGTAAGGGGTTGTTTTCTCCCTGTGCAGCAGTGGGCTTTCTGAGGTCTCCCTCTGCTCCTCCGTGAGCGCTCCTGCACTGCGTGACGGTTCATTCCTGATGTGTTACGTGAGCTTTGCTGGAATCAGGCACTTCTGTAGTCGATACGAGACTCCGTCCTGCACGTAACGTTACAGATTTAGTTGTTCTCCTGAATCACTCAGGTGAAGGATGACAGAATATCTGCGTTTAATTATCTGCCTCTCGCCCAAAATGTTATGTTCATTTGTGCTTAATCCCTTTAAATTTGTGTTAAATGTGACATACGTAGCATATATTCCATATACTCCTTAACTAGCTGATACAGAACCCAAAGAAAATATCACTTTATTTACTATTATTTATTTATTATCAGATGTCATTTTAAAATACAGTTATTAAGATTAAAAAACTTTTTAAAACTAGAAATATTTTAAAAATCAATCTAGAAATTATACATTACAAAGCAGAATTGTACAAAACTAAAACAAAAGCATAACTTTTAATTTCTTAAATTAAAAAAAAAATTATGAGAATTCTATTACTTTAGAAGCTAGATGTCAATAACCAAAATAACTACAAAATGGATGTTTGTATGTAGACATATTTAGAAGATATACTAAAATGTAGAACCCATACTAATGAACATAACATTATTAAATCTAAATTATTTATAGAAATGTCCACTGAACGTACCATTTATTAATGAATGGATCTGTTTATCTAACAAACTGGCAAAGTGTACGTTTGTATATAAAGTTTATATAATGCAAAAATGCTTATACATTTTCATGAGAATAAAACCACGTTTTTTTACGTTTATTTCAGCAGCACTGAGAGCGCTAAATGCTGAAAGCAACCAAAAAAATAAATCATCTATAAAGTTTGGCTTCAGTTTTACAGTGTGTGTGTTTTTATTTAAAAATAATTATTATTATATCACGCAAAAATTAATCTTTTTTCCCCAAAGCAATAAACTTACAGATTATGTAGACTTGTGTATGAAACAGTGTTGGGTTTCCTGACTTTTATTTGTCTTCTTCTTGTAAAACAAGCTCATCAATATAAAGGAAATGTAAATAGATATTTATCCCTCTATCCTGTATCTCTATCAAACACTAAATGATTCTATTTTTTTATTTCTGTTCACATTTATTAAAAACCTTCAGCTTCATCTGAATGTTTGAGCTGATCTGAATCTCTCTCTTCAATCTGTGGTTGTTTTATTCCATTATAATCTTCACCTAAATCATCATCTTTATCATCATCGACCAACTCCAACTGAGTTTTCTCCATCATTGGCTGGCGTGTGATGTTTCCGTAAGTTACCTCCTCTTCTTGCATCTTTTCACCGTCCATATTCATCCCGTTTTCTCGCTGGACTTCCTTGATGGCTGTTTCCGTAACTCCTCCCTCGGTGTGCTGTCCGGAGCCGTGGTGGACGGTGGCGTAGTCAGCAGTGAGCTTGGAAAGTCCTCTGATTTCACTTCCTGCTCCGTTTGGAAACAACACAGTGGAGTAATGAAGCGACTCTGATAAAACCGGTTTGTTCTCGTACACAGACTCTTCATCTTCCTCCTGACAAACAGCCCGTGGAGAACGACAGGAAATAAAATTCATTAGTTCAAAATTTTATCTACAGAGACATCACTATGTCCTCCAATCAACTCTGTGTGTGAAATTTCACACTCACCGTGTCGAGTCCTGCTGTGTCTCCTCGTCCAGGCTGGGAGGGAGTCGCTTTCCTGAATGAATGATTGAATGAATAAACAAAAGCCTTTCCGTTTATATTACATTAAATGTACTTATAAATGTAGACTTACTTTTTTTTGGTTAATATACCTACAGTATCTAGCGTAAAAGTAAACATTTTTACAGTAAACACACCTTACACACAGTAATACACCACACAACATCATCATTACTGAAGCTCCAGCAGCTGCACCAATCAGCACAGAGGAAACATCCACACCTGAACCTAAAATAATAAAACACAGAGAGTTTGGAATGTAAATATGATAATTATTACATTTTTAATTAATAAATTATTGAATTAAATTATGTAAAATAAATTGTTAGCAAATTATACATTAGTAAATTATGAATTAATACAACACTAACTTTAACAGCACTGAATTGTTATTTTTAATAAAAGCTGCTGTTATAGAAAATTAATCAACACCTTCTGACCAATCACAATCCAGGATTTAACAGCATTGGCATGTAAGCATAATATAAATAAAGATACCAGAAAAGCTAAATATTATTTTATTTAATAAGTTGAGCAACTCAGCTGAACATTACTGGTGAAAGGGTTCATGTGAAAGTGTTTATAGGAAAGTAATTTGTGGTTAAACCTTCAGTTATTTAGAAAACGCAGCAGGATTTTTTCTTGTAAAGAAGAAGTTGAATTTTTCTGTAGGAGTAAGCAGAAACCTCAGGGCTACATGATTTCCCCTTTCCCTCGGGTGACTGAACCTCGCTAACAGAAAGGTTGTGTTGTTTTGTAGATGTTTTCTGAATCTTTATAATGTAAAGCCTCACTGCTGCATTTCAGAGCTCCCTGAATGATGTAAAAACTTTTAAAAAATGCAGCGCTTTAACACAACAAAATTTTACATTCAAATTGTGACACGTGTACATTCCTGTATTTTGTAATGAATACTCACAGCTTTTCACACACACACACACACACACACACACACACACACACACACACACACACATGTGCGTAACATGTGTCAGGGAATGGTATTGGAGGCAGATAATTTATTGTGGAAAGTACAAACAAAACAACCAAAACCGTGAAAACAAGAACCATTAACATGGTCTTTGAACACGTACAGACTAGAGGCAGTAACGAGGCACACACAACAACGAGCAACAACAGAAGCTTGACAGTTAGAGATTGGTGCTAAAAAGGCATAACGAGACACAGGTGAGAGTCAGTAGAGATCATGTGATGAGATAATGTGACATGCAGGGGCTGATGGGTAGTGTAATTCTGCACCTTACATTGCTACCATGGCAACATGACACTCATGGAAACAAAGTTCCCCATTCTAGATCTCCGCACCTATGATTACTACTACTACTTCTGAGTTCTCATCAGTTGAGTTCGCTCGCTGCTGCTGGGGTCGGCAGAAGATCATTTGGATTGCTGGGGATGGTGCCACCTGGGGGCTGAGGAGATGGCTTGGGGATCTCATATGGGGAGCTGCACTGTAATGGCTGTAGTGGCTTTGGGGCTGCGGTTGCCACGAGCAGCTTCATACTCAAGACTCCATCAGTGGACAGTGGATAGATTTAACCAGACTTCATGTGTAAACTATAATGAATTTACTGCTTACACAACTGCACTGTTTGTCCATATAGTACACAGTTATAGAAGGGATTTATTTATAATCGCACTATCCGTTACACCCAGATGAGGATGGGTTTCCTTTTGAGTCTGGTTCCTCTCAAGGTTTCTTCCTCATATCATCTCATTTAATTTAATTTGAACGTATTTATATCTGTAAAGCTGCTTTTTGACAATGTCCACGTTCAGCTCCAAATTCAATCCTGATCTCAGGTTACTGTCTGTGTGGAGTTTCACATGTTCTTGCCATGTCTGCCAGGACTTCCTCTGGGTTCTCCACTTTCCCCCAAAAGGTGAACTGGCTGCACTATATTGTTCCTAAGTGTAAATGTGTGTCTGTGAATGCATGACATAAAGGGTGTGTTCCTGTCTCTCACCCACTGTTCCCGATATAAACTCTAGATCCACCGCCACCCTGACCAGGATAAAGTTCTTACTGAAGATTGCAGATTGTAAATGGTTTCAAAACAATCTACCAAACATTTTGCAAAGAATAACAGCACTGAGCCTCTTCCTGTAAGGTAGTAAAGTAAAAGCTCCATCCACAGCTGAGCTTAACCTCTCAGCAGAGGCAACCAGGTTTTGGTTTTATTAAAGGAAAGTTAACGGGAAGTTAAGTCTTTCCTGAGAATCCAATACTAACTTAATTGTGACACTGTAATGGAGTAGAACACCACAAAGTAATGAACAAAACATAATTAGTGAAGTTTCTAACCTTTATCAGCAGAGCACTGAGACCGTTTCATAAAGGAGAAGACCTGAGAGGTGACGCCCAGCTTATTGGAGACAGCACACCGCAGAGTCGACGTGTTCATAGCTGATTGCTGGATGGAGATAAAGCTTCGTAAGGTTGTGTTACTCGCTGACTCCTCCCAGATGGATATGACCTCCGATGGGGAGACAGGGGTTTGACCTGAGAGACGCCACTCCAGTTTAGGAGACGGATTTCCATGAACCTCACAGGAACACATGATCAAATCCTGAGTGGTGTTACAGCTGGAGGAGGGAGAGAACTGAGGAGGATCTGAGAGAGAGAGAGAGAGAGAGAGAGAGAGAGAGAGAGAGAGACAGTGAAAGAGGGAGACAGAGAGAGAGAGACAGAGAGAAATAAACAGAGAGGGGCAGAGAGAGAAACAGAGAGAGACAGCAGTCACGCAGAGAGGGAGACAGAGAGAGAGAGAAATAGATAGAGAGTGAAAGGCAAAGAGAGACAGAGAGAGACAGAGAGAGAGAAACAGAGAGAGAGCAAGACAAAGAGAGACAGAGAGAGAGAAGATAATAATATTAGAAACAGTATAACAAAATAAATTAAAATGCTAAAATAATCAGCTTGGTTTTCCAGCGGAACCCTAACACTCAACAACTACCAGATTCAGTACCTTAACCATTACATACCAGAAAACTCTAAATAACGGATGAAATTCACAGTTCTTGCCTTACACTTGCATATTTGAATTAGATGCCTCTCACACTTGTTTTATATCAGAATAAAGTGGGCTTATTCTTTATTTATAAAGGCTTTTGGTTTTATGCAAAACTGTATTGCAAGAAGCACCACAATGGTGCAGTAATACTGTGTTTAACATGAGTATTACTCTTCACAGTGTGTGTCCTCGGCCTCTTAACAAATGATCTGATCAGTTCTGCTTTAGAAGTTAGAAGGGAACTTCCAAAATGAGGTAGCTAACATTCGTTTGGTTAGCATGTAGGCAATCAGCAATAAAGCTGAAAGTTTTCACTTCGATCACATCTTGATTGTTTTATTTCAAATCCATTGTGGTGGTGTATAAAGGCAAAATCACAAAAACTCCATCATTGTCCAAATACTTCCAGACCTGACTATTATATATATATATATGTATATATATATACACACACACACACACATATAGGTATTCAGAAAGTCAGAAAGTATTTTTCACATTCAGAAAGTATCATTTTTTCACATTTTCTTATGCTGCAGCTTTATGCTAAAATGCTTTAATTTTTTCACATCAATCTACACTCCATACCCCATAATAGTTTTTTATTAAAAAGAAAAAACTTAAATATCACACTGACATACTTATTCAGGCCCTTTTCTATGACGCTTGAAATTTAGCTCAGGTGCACCTCTTTTCTCTGGATCACCTTTGAGATGTTGCTACACTGTGATTGGAGTCCACCTCTGGCAAATTCAGTTGATTGGACATGATTTGGAAAGGCACACACCTGTCTATATAAGGTCTAATAGCTGAAAATGCATATCAGAGCAAAAACCAAGCCATGCGGTCAGAGGAGCTGCTGCAGAACTCAGAGACAGGATTTTGTCGAGGCACAGATCTGGGGAAGGCTACAAAAAATTTCTACTGCACTGAAGGTTCCCAAGAGCACAATGGCCTCCATAATTCTTAAATGGAAGACATTTGGAACAATTAGGATTCTTCTGAGAGCTGACTGCTCAGCCAAACTGAGCAATTGGGGGAGAAGAGCCTTGGTAAGAGAGGTGACCATGAACCCAATGGTCACTCTAGTTCAGCTCCAGAGATCATGTGTGGACATGGGAGAAACTTGCAGAAACTTTAAACTTATTTAAACCTCAGACATTTAGTTTGGTTTGCTCTTAACTGTTGAAGTGAGGTATCACCATGGTGAGATCCAAAGAGCTCTCTGAGGCCTTCAGAAAGAAGATCGTTGATGCTTATGAGTCTGGTAAGGGTCCGGGAGAAAGTGTTTCAGTGCTAGAAACACGGCCAGCATCTCCAGGCAGTTTATGTGCCAAGTGAGATGGCGG
>CM074991.1:275009-289079 GCA_037576825.1 Pangasius krempfi
CCAGGTGGGTGAGGGCCAGATGGAGGGCGGTGGTGATGGCGTCATCTGTTGAGCGGTTGGGGCAGTAAGCGAATTGCTATGGAGTTGATCAATGCCTCATTTACATTTATGGTACTTGGCAGATGCCATTAGCCAGCGCAACTTACAGAAGTGATTTGGAGTCTCTATCAAGAACACATCGTCATGCTAGTTTGCTAGGTCAGGGACTAAAAGTACCGTCATTCTAATAACCCTGTTGGGGTTTAGTTGGTTAAGAGATAGGTCTCTGTTGTTTTGCCAGGACATGTTTTCCTTGTATGCTGAGAGATGGTGGGTCCAATCAAGATGTGCTAGAGGCTTGGTGGGAGTGTGGTGCATGTGGGACGCTACAGGAAGTCAGTGGAGGGAGAATAGCAATGGTCAAGTGGGCACAATTATGGTTGGAACTAAAGTCTTCATGAAGGTAGATCTCAAGGAACAGGGTTGGTCACCACTGCTGTAATGTAATAAGTTAAATGAAACAGTGGTGTACAACAGCAGAGTAAAAGTGACATGTGCTATTAAATAAGACAGAACAGTAAATACAAGTACAATAAATAGTACAGAGCGAATCTGAACAATAAATATCTAAGTGTCATGAAGGGGCAGTAATAAAGTGTCTAAGTGCTAGATGAAAGACTGCTGGATGTTAATAAAGTGTTGCAGTGCTAGATGAAGGACTACTGGATATTAAGTAGTCTGATGGCTCGGAGATTAAAAAAAAACCTGTTCTTCATTCTGGTTGTCCATAGTTGGATGCAATGGAAGTGTCTAACAGACGGCAGAGTCGCAAACAGATAATGAGCAGGGTGAGCGCAATCCTGATACTGCGTATGTCCTGTAAGGCCTGGAGTTTATTTCCAGTGATGAACTCTGCTGTTCTCACCACTCTCTGAAGAGTTTTGTGGTTGGAGGAAAAGCAGCTGCCTTACCAAACAGTGATGCAGCTGGTCAGAATGCTCTCTATGGTGCAGTGGTAGAAGTTTGACATGATGTCAGTGGAAATGCCAAACCTCTTAAGACTCCATAGAAAGTAGTGATGCTGACGGGCTGCTCTCACTCCTGTGTCTGTGTGGAAGCTCCTCAGAGATGTGGACCCCAAGGAACTTGTAGCTCTTAACTCTCTCCACTGACCCCCACTCTGTGACTTCCTGTAATCCACAATCATCTCCTTGGTCTTGCTGACATTCGAAGAGAGATTGTTGTCATCACATCATATTGAAAGTGCTCTGACCTCCTCTCTGTAGAATGTCCCAGGATGGTTGTATCATCAGCAAATTTGAAGATTATGTTGGAGCTGTGCTTAGCAGAGCACTCATACAGGGAACAGGGAGTACAAGAAGGGGCTGAGCACACATTCCTGTGGGGCACCAGTGTTGAGTGTGAGTGTGGAGGATGTGTAGCTGCAAATCCTGACCACCTGGGGTCTGCTCAACAGCATGTCCAGAATCCAGTTACAGATGTGACTGTTAAGTCCCAGATCCTTCAGCTTCACTATGAGTTTGGTAGGGATGGTGGTACTGAATTCAGAGCTATAATCAATAAACAGCATCCGCACATAGGTGTATCTTTCCTCCAGGTGTGTCAGGCACATGACCATTGCAGTGGTGTCGTCATTGGATCTATTAGAGCGGTAAGCAAACTGGAATGGGTCCAAGGTGTCTGGTAGAGAGGAGCAGAGGTAGGATTTGATGAGACGCTCAAAGCACTTCATGATCACTGATGTCACTACTACAGGTCATTTAGGCAGGAGTCAGCAGTTTTCTTGGGGATGGGGTGATGGTTGTCTGCTTGAAGCATGTGGGGATCACAGTCAGACTAAAAAAGGGAGATTTAGATGTCAGTGAAAACATCTGCTAACTGCTAACTGAGGGCACAGGCCCTCAGGACAAGTCCATGGAGGCCATCAGGTCCTGGTACCTTCTGAGCGTTGATTTTCTTAAAGGCTGTGCCCATTTCGGGTGTAGTTAGAGCCAGGGGGCAGGTATCATGGTCAGCAGGTATTTTCACAGCAGGGAATGATTTGCCTGCTCCAAAGCAAGCATAGAATGACAGAGGGTCTGAACAATGCAAAGTGGCACAATTCATTAATCTGCTCATGGACAAGGCACTAACCTGGACAGAGTTCTGGTCACAGGATGCAGAGCACATCTCGTCTTATGACTGATTCATCAAGTTATTTAATCATGTTTTTGATTATGCACTTGAAGGCAAATAAATCAGAGAATAACTCCTGTCAAAGGTACAAGGAAACCACATTGCTGCTGAGTTCACTCTGGAGTTCAGAACGCTCACCGCACACAGCAAGACAAAGTATATTCATACTGTTGTACTGGGTTAGGGCTTGATTATTAGTATTAGGAGGCAACAGGCAGGCAGGTTGTTGAGTATTCTGACTGCCTCAGGGAAGAAGCTGATGCAGAGTCTTGTGGTGGTGTCAGGGATGCAGGAGATCCCTACCAGATGGCAGGAGGGTGAAGAGTCAATGAGAGGGGTGGGAGGGGTTGTTTACAATGCTGGTGGCCTTATGGATGCAGTGGTTGATGTAAGAGGTATCAATGGTGGGTAAAGAGGCTCTGATGATCTTGATGATCTTACAATTTTCTACACAGTTCCCATACCAAACAGCCAGACAGGAGCTAGACAGCATGCTTTCTATAGAAAGCAACTGTAGAATGTGGTGAAGATGGGAGGGTGAAGGTTAGCTCTCTTCAACCTCTGCAGGAAGTGAAGTGGCTGCTTGGCCTTCTTGGCTAGGCAAGTGGTGTTGAGTCCAGTAGAGGTCCCCTGATGTGCACACCAAGAACTTAGAGATTTTCACTCTCTGCACAGGTGCGTGGACCACTTGACTCCCCTTAAAGTCAACAATCTTTTCTTTGCTTTAATCAACATTGAGAGATAGATTGTTATCTACACCATTGTGCGAGCTGCTCCACCTCCTCCCTGTATGCTGACTCATCACTGTAGCTGGTGAGACAACTGTAGTATCTTTGGAACACTTGATGATTTGATTAGAGCTGTACTTTGCAACACAATCAGGAGTCAGCAGTTTAATCAGCAGTGCACTGAGCACACAGCCCCTGGGAACTGCAGTGTGGTGATGCTGGAGGTGGTGTTCCGATCCTGATGGACTGAGGTCTCCCAGTCAAAAAGTCCAGGATCCAGTTGAAGAGGGACGTTTTAAAGCTCAGCAGGCTCAGCTTTTCCATGAGTTGCCACTGATGATTGTGTTTAATTCTGAACTGAAGTCTATGAACAGTGTCACATGGTTTTCCTTTTTGTCCAGGTGGTTCAAAGACAGGATGGCAGCAGACATACTGGAATGGGTCCAGCTTCATGAAGACAGTTGTGAGTGCAACGGGCCAGTAGTCATTGATGGAGGGTATAGATGATTTCTTTGGCACAGAGATGATGTGAAGCATACAGGGACAACAGCTCAGCTTAGGGAGATGTTCTAACAGACATCTTCTAGCTGATCAGCACATTCCCTGAGCACCCAGCTAAGTATGTTGTCAGGACCAGCAGCTTTCCATGGAGTATCTCTGAGTTTTAGTGACATCAGTTGTGGACAGACAGAGAATTGCTTGGGCAAAAGCACAATGATATGGGCTAGGTAAACTTTTGCTTTGCTAAGGCAGCCTTAATTCTAGCCTGCCACACATTCACTGCTGCTGCTGAGCAGTACTCCTTCATTATGTGTTGATTGTCAGAATGCTCCTATTACAGGCTATCTGCACTTTAGAGCCATTGAGAGTATACATTCACCAGTCACTCTAACAGGAACTCCTGTACACCTTCTCATTTATGCAATTATCCAAACAGCAGTGGCAGCAGTGCAATGCATAAAATCCTGCAGATCACGGCACTTCCTGTTTTCGAATTGTTTTGCTGGGAGTTTCTTGCCCGTGTCGGCGTCTTAACTATATTGTTTTTTTCTTTTTTTAATCAATAATTTTGCACATCGTTTTCATTCTCTCTTCTACCGTATTTTCATTTTTTTCAAAGAGTGCTTTTGTATTTTGTTAAGACAGCGAGCGGAGGCCATCCACACCGGATCCACACCGTCTAAAATAATTTCAACAAATCTTCGACTAAGGTACATTAAACAACATGGCAAACATTCAGCTTGTTCAGTGTGTTGAGTGCAGGATGTTTAGTTATTCTTCCTCCCTCATTAGCAATAGCTTTATTTGTAATAAATGTATGTTAGTTAGCTCTCTGACAGAGAAGATTACAGCATTAGAGGTGCACATCCAGACTGTAGAGAGGGTCAGTGAGAGTGAAAGCAGTGTAGTTTCTGTAGGGGAAAGTCTGGATGTTTTAGTTGGAGTTAGCAATCCCCCAACTCCAGCATTACAGCTCTCACAGCGGGGCGAATGGGTGACAACTCGGCTGCATAATCACAAGGCCAAAGCTAACGCTAAGGCTTGCCCAAGGGAGCACCACTCCTCTTCACTTCACGTGTCTAACAGGTTTGTTCTCCTAGGTGAAGCACCCGCTGAGAAACCTGAAAGAGCTCTGGTTATAGGAGACTCTATCTTGCGGCACGTGAAATTAGCTAGGCCTTTAGGGGCACCAGCAGCTTTAGTTAGGTGTATACCGGGAGCCAGGGCGCCTGACATAGCAGGTAATCTTAGGGTCTAAGGCAAGTACAGGTTCTCAAAGATCTTTATCTCTTTGGGCTTTATAGATAATTGGACTAGTTTTGAGGTCAAGGCTGGCCTTTTAGGGCGGGACGGTGTCCATCCCACTCGAGAAGGTGCTGCTCTATTTCTTGCAGCATAGCACATAGTCTCAGAACAGGCCTAGTTAATTGGTGACAATCCAGAGCCAAGGCCAGGGAGAAGACAAGCAGGCTAAACCAACCATCTGCTAGCTGCACTAAGTAGTCACTTAGGTTTGAACATACTGAGATTGTATCTGTTCCCCCGAGCTAAACAAAAATTTTGAAATACTCAGACAGTTTGTTTTAGTAACCTAATTAACATAAAATTAAATCAAACCAAATGCATAGCCAGCACCATTGATCTGAAGCTATGACTGTTGAATATTAGATCTCTTATGTGTAAAGCACTTATTGTTAATGAAACCATTACTAATCAGGAGTTTAATGTACTGTGTTTAACAGAAATGTGGATTAAACCAAAAGAGTATGTAACATTAAATTGGAGGAGGTGTCGCAGTCATTTATAATGATAATCTAGGTGTCACACAAAAACCTAGTCATAAATTCAACGCATTTGAAGTTCTTTATACTAACAAAACATACGTAGCCACTAAAAATAAGTCTACCCAGGTGATTCCACTAATTATTATTTACAGACCCCCAGGGCCATATTCGGAATTCCTATGTGAATTTGCAGATTTCATCTCTAACCTGGTTGTTTCCTTAGACAAAGCATTAATTGTTGGAGACTTTAATATTCATTTTGATAATCCAGATGACCCTCTAAGAACAGTGGTTGTGTCCATTCTTGATTAAGTAGGGGTCAATCAGAATGTAATAGGACCCACTCATAGTGGTGGTCACATGCTTGGCTTAATACTAACCTTCGGATTAAATATAGAAAATATAGTCACATTTCCGCAGTATGAAGCTATCTCAGATCATTAACTCATCTAATTTAAAATGTGTCTTATTCATAATATATACACCTTGCCACGTCACTGCCTCAAACGTACATTCTCAACAGAAATTGCACAGTTTTATCAATGATCTCCCAGATTTATCAACCATGATTGGATTACCGTCAGATCTCGAAGAACCTGACCAGGCAACTGAATGCTTAGAATCAATGTTCTGCTACACGGTAGATAAGGTAGCTCTACATAAAAGAAAAATAATTAGAGAGAAAAGCTAGCACCCTGGTATAGCGATCACACACAAACCTTAAAACAGACCACTCAAAAACTAGAATGTAAATGGCATCAAACTAAATTGGTAATATTTCAAATAGCAGAGGAGAGCCTTTTGAGCTAAATCATCAACATCAAAATCATCAACCTGTATACTAGATCGTTTACCTACATGTTTCTTCAAACAGATAATTCCAGAGACAATCAAACCTCTTCTAAAGATAATAAATTCTTCCCATAGCACTGGCTATGTACCTAAATCCTTTAAACTAGCAGTTATCAAGCACCTGATTAAAAAACCTCAGTGCTACCTCTGGGCAAAATTATTCATAAACATGGTATTAGCTTCCACTTTTATGCTGATGACACACAGTTGTATGGTTCAGGAAAGCCAAATGACAGACACCAGCTTAATAAAGTTGAGGAATGTGTAAAGGACATTAGACACTGGACGCTTATTAGCTTTCTTTTACTTAATTCTGACAAGACAGAAGTACTTGTACTAGGACCACATGCAGCTAAGTAAGCTTTCTGATTGCATAGTAACTCTGGATGGCCTTTCTGTTTCATTATGTGCAGCAGTAAAGGATCTTGGTGTGATTATTGACTCCAGACTTTCATTTGAAGCTCATGTAGATAATGTTACTAGGATAGCCTTCTTTCATCTCAGAAATATTGCTAAGATACAAAGATATAATGTCACTATGCGATGCAGAAAAATCAGTTTGTTACCTCTAGGTTGGATTATTGTAAATGCCTTAGTGTCTGGATGTTCCAGTAGGTGCATAAACAAGCTCCAGTTAGTCCAGAATGCAGCAGCGAGAGTCCTTACTAGAACCAGAAGATATGACCACATATCTTATCCACACTGCATTGACTTCCAATCCAATTTTGCGTTGATTATAAAATACTACTATTAAACTATAAAGCACTGAATGGTCTCGCTCTGCAGTACGAACCTTTGGTCTTTTATGATCCATCATGCCAACTTCGATCAAAAGGTGCAGGCTATCTGTTGGTACCTTGAATAGTGAAGGCTACAGCAGGGGGTACAGCTTTCTCTTACAAAGCCCCACAGTTGTGGACCAGCCTTCCAATTAGTGTTTGGGACTCAGAGACACAGTCTCTCTGTTTAAGTCTAGGCTGAACAAGTATTTGTTTAGTCAATCCTTTTGAGAATAGTTTTTTCTGAGGTAAAGGAGCAGACCTGGAGGATTCATAGGCATGTGAACAGGAATGTTGTGGTGAACTGGGATGTTTGGATGCTGTCGCCCCCCAATTCTCATGTGTTCACTCATATTTGTTGATGGTGGAGTGGCTGGCCACTTTATGTCCCAGGGCTCCCTCGCGTCTGTGTTACCTTCTGGCTCTCCTTTTTAGTTATGCTGTCATAGCTAGCCTTGCCGAAGTCCCTGCTTGCATTCTGCACGCAAAGTACATTGTCCTTAACCATTAGAGGACAAAAGCTTACCTAACAATCTCTCCCTCTCTCTCCCTCTCTCTTCCTTTCTCTGTCAAGCTACTGTGATATCCTGTAAAGCAGCAAAATACGGAGGCAGGGACTGCAAATATGTCTCTTTATTTTACAGAAGCCGAACACGAGCACAAGCGGAATCTGGCTAGGACAACTACCTCTACTCTGCTGAACTCTGAGTGGTAAGCTCTCTGTTAACCTAGAGTGACGCAGTGGTCCCACTCCCAAATTACATAACTGTGTCTCCAACAACACAGCTGTTCCAGCAGGAGATGCCACATGTCTGGTCCTCACCTGATCAATGTGCCTGCGCACTACCTGGCCATTACTAAGTGCGATGGTATATGACAGTGGCCCCGTCCTGTGGCCCCGTCCTGGAATCCAGGTAGGTACTGAACTGAAGTTCTTGACATCTTCTTGATACACACCATCACCTACACTCAAATGTCACTCCTCGGCATGCTGGTTATGGTAATACTTATGCTTCATTTGCTTGTCTTGCACTTGACTTCTGAAGTCAGGGTGAATGAGATCTAGGGTAGACCTCAGCTTACGTCTGCACAGCAGCTCTGCAGGTGATTTTCTGGTAGTCGACTGAGGTGTAATTCGATAACTGAACAATGCTCTTGTTAGCCTGGCTTCAGTTGAATCTCCTGTGCTCTTTTTCATTAGACTTTTGAACGTTTGCACAGCTCTTTCAGCCAGTCCATTAGAAGCCGCATGGTAAGGTGCTGTAGTTATGTGCTTGATGCCATTACGACTCATGAATTCTTGAAATTTCCTACTTGTGAAAGAACTGCCGTTGTCTGACACCACTATTTCTGGTAACCCATGCTGACTGAAACTTTGTCTCAGGCACTGAATGGTAACAGCCGATATAGCATTATTTAAAGGATACGCCTCTATCCATTTAGAATAATAATAATAATACATTTTATTTATAAAGCACTTTACATTAAAAAAAAATCTCAAAGTGCTACAAAAAGAGTCATAATAATATAAAGCAATTAGAACAATTAAAAAAATTAATTAAATTAAAACCAGCTACCAACCGAGATTAACGCAGAAGTTTAAACATTAAACATTAAAAGACTTTTTAAAAAGGTAAATTTTTAGACCCCTTTTAAAAACAACAGTTGTTTGTGGAGTCCTCAGATGTTCAGGGAGGGCGTTCCATAGGCAAGGGGCGGCGGAGCAAAAGGCTTGATCCCCAATGGTGCGGGTCTTAGTCCTAGGGGTGAGGAGACGGTGGGTATTTGTGGAGCGGAGGGAACGTGCTGAAATCTGTGGGGTGAGGAGTTCTTTAAGGTAAGTGGGGGCATTGCCATGGATGCACTGATGTGTGAGGAGGGAGACTGTATTCAATCCGGGCAGAAATGGGAAGCCAGTGTAATGACTGAAGAATTGGTGTGATGTGTTCGTATTTACGCACTCTCATCAGGATCTTAGCGGCACTATTCTGTATGTGCTGGAGTTGCTGGATGCTCTTGCTAGGGATCCCGATGAGAAGAGAGTTGCAGTAGTCCAGTCTGGAGGAAACAAAAGCGTGGACGAGTTTCTCAGCATCATGTAGGGTGAGTGTAGGACGAAGTCTGGCTATATTCCTGAGGTGGTGAAATGATGTTTTGCAGAGATGTTTAATGTGAGCCTCAAAGGTTAAATGAGGGTCAAACCTAACACCGAGATTGGTGACTAATGATGATAGGGGAATGTCCTGGCCAGAGAATGTAATGCAAGTTGTGGTAGATGTTCTGATCTGATGAGGGGAACCAATAAGGATGGCTTCTGTTTTTAAGCTGTTCAGCTGGAGAAAGTTATGATTCATCCATGGCCTTATCTCCTCCAGACAGGCAGTGAGTGTAGGTAGAGTTGTTGATGAGGATGATGATGATGATGATGATGAGTGAGTATCAGTTTTCATATATAGTTGTGTATCATCAGCGTAACAATGGAAAGAAATTCCCAAGCGACTGATGACTTTACCGAGGGGGAGTATGTAAAGAATGAATAAAATAGGTCCAAGAACTGATCCCTATGGAACCCCGCATCCAACAGCATGTGAACGGGACCTTGAGCTTCCCATGGCCACAAATTCAGATCTGTCTGTGAGGTATGACTCAAATCAGCGCAAGACAGTGTTATTAAGTCCAATGGAGTGGTGTAGCCGGTTGAGAAGTATACCATGATCAACAGTGACAAACGCTGCAGAAAGATCAAGGAGGACAAGAAGTGATGTTGAACCAACATCAGCTGTCATCAGCAGGTCATTTGTGACTCTCACTAAGGCTGTTTCCGTGCTGTGAGCGGAACAGAAACCAGACTGAAACTTTTCAAAAATGTTATTGTGTTTGAGGTGGTCCTGAAGGTGGCTGGCAACTACTTTCTCCAGAACCTTAGAGAGAAATGACAGGTTGGAAATGAGCCTATAGTTAGCAAAGATTTCAGGATCAAGTGTGGGTTTTTTAAGTAGTGGTCTGATTATGGCCGTTTTCAAGGCAGACGGTACATGGCTCTGAAGGGATTGGTTTATTATCATGGTGATAAGGGGACTGATGGCAGAAATATTTGCTTTCACCAGAGGTGTAGGAAAGGTGTTGAGTGACTTCTGGGAAGCAGCAGAGCAGCCTTGAAATACCAGACTGCGGGTCAGCAGTTGGGGCAGACGAGGAGGAGGGAACATAAAAAGAGGAGTGAATTTTGGCAATGTTGGATTTAAAAAAGGTCATAAAATCGTTGCATTGTTCTTCTGTAGCTCCTGTGAGCAGAGCAATTTGAGGTTTACGGAGATGATTTATGGTGGAGAACAACTGTTTGGAATTGCCAGAACTATTCTGAATAATATTTGAATAATACTGCGACCGTGCTTCTTCGATGGACTTCAAATAAGCTTTTTGGTGGTCCCGATAGGCCAGCTTGTGAACAGTAAGTCCAGAAGTGTTATACCGCCGCTCAAGGGCATGTCCAGCTGTCTTCATTTTCCACAGGTCACTTGCGAACCAGGGAGCTGAGCGGGAAAACATAATTGTCCTAACTTTGATGGGTGCATGAAGGTCCAAAATGCTGCTCAGTGTCTTATTATAAGATTCCACAGATCAGTGACTGATGAGACATTTACAGAATGAAGAAGTTGAAGGCTTAAGGTCAGGTTTTCTGTGTTAATGTTTTTCAGATTTCTGGAACGTATTTCACGTTTGGGCTTGATGTGGAAAGAGAGAAAAGGCAGCTCCATGGAGATGACCTTATGGTCATATACACCCAGATCATACACAAATGGTGCACTTAGAGGGGCAGACTCAGTAATGACCAAATCAAGAATGTTCCCCTTGGTGTGTGTGGGAACATCAACATGTTGTCTGAGGTTTAAGCAATTCAATAACTGCAAGAATTCTGTAGCAAGATGGCAAGAGGGGTTGTTGACATGAATGTTAAAATCATTATTATCATAAGTATTATTATATTGGAAGAGGTTGCGCAGAAAGTAAAAAGAAAATTGTACAACTCTGAGATGAAGCATGCGTTTAGTTTGGTTGATGCCAGGTTTCTCTGAGGTACATTTTGTCCAAACTTTTGTCCTGTGTGTGATCATGTATGAAGCAGGATTTGTTTGTGAGGGATTGTGTATTAAACAGTTCAATTTTAATTTTGGATAAAACAGTGAGTCTCTGTACTGGCTGAAGTAGGCTGAAATTCACTCCACGTTTTCTGTCTGGCTTCATGTGTGTCTCCAGTGCTACTAATCCACAGAGTATCAGTGCTCTGATGACGTGGAAGAGAAGCGACAGTCCAAGTTCTTTAATGATTGATATACATGATGGAGTGTTATGGTTCTTATATTCTATCAGTTGAGTGGCCGAGTAGTTCATTATGCCAGTCCAGTCACACGGGCTCCACATCTGTTGTTAGCCGCTAGCCACAGGGGCAATATGCAGAGAAAGAGAAGAAATCGGCACCAAGAAATCATCTGTGGGTTGGCTGGAGAAATCTAGACCAGAAGAGATAAATTGTAGTAAGCACCAAAAGGAGCTGTAAGCACTGGGGATGCAGGCAGAGCCAGGAATAGCCGCAGCCAGTTAGCTAAACAGCTAACCGCAGGCACTTGCTACCAACCGCTAACAGCCAAGTAGAGTCATCTGAATTGGTAAAATCCACACAACAGACCCAAATATTATATAGAAGTAGTGCCAGTAGTCTAACGTTGTGACTATTTTAACAGTTAAAACTCGTTAAAACTCGAGTGGAGAAGCGGCGAACAGACAACGCCAGCTTCCTCTCCCACCCAGTGTGAACGTTCTCACGTCAAGCATCCACCAGGATCAGGAACATTTTTCCTTGCCACGGTGTTATGGGGCTAGGCGATAAAATGTTCAAGAGTGTCGCGCAGGGCCTGCTTGTCCGGGAGGACAATATATGGTGTGGAAAGGAGCCAAGTGCGGAGACAGATCAAGAGTGTAAAGGAGAAATACGTGGAGAATCCATCTGTGGCACTTCTCTGAGTTCACTGAACAGCGCAATCAGGGGCTTGTGATCTGTCACGATGGTAAATGGTCTGCCATACACATATGTGTGGAATTTCTTGACCCCAAAAATGACAGCCAGACCCTCCTTATCCAATTGAGAGTAACTCTTCTCTGCTGCATTTAACGTCCATGATACAAATCCTGTCGGTCTGTCTGTCCCATCTTCCATCCTGTGAGACAGCACGGCCCCCACTCCATACGGGGACGTGTCACATGCCAAGATGAGAGGATTGTAGTGCACTAATATAGCAGATGACTGGTGACTTCACAAAAGCTTCTTCCTGCTCACTGCCCCACATCCAGTTTGTCTCTTTCCTCAACAACCTGTGCAAAGGTGCCAGCACTGTGGACAGACTGGGCAGAACCTTGTGATAATAGTTCAGCAAGCCTAAATAAGCCTTCAGTTCACTCACCGACTGAGGCACGGGGGCTTCTTGAATCGCCTGCACTTTTTCTGCGACAGACTGCATGCCTGCAGCACTGATTCGGTGGCCCAGGAATATCACTTCCTTTCCCAGAAACACAAGGTAGGAGGACTTATCTTGTGAGAGAGGAGGAAAGTAACGAGAGAGAGAACACCAGTGATATTAACACAATATACAGCTTATCCCAAGTCCAACCTAATGTGGCTCCTATCACACAGAAAGTGAAGGTGAATGGTATGGAAGTGGACTTTGAAGTTGACTTCCAGGCTGCAGGCATGTAGTCTGTCGCAGAAAAAGTGCAGGCTATTCAAGAAGTCCCCACTCCTCAGTCTTTTTTCTCTCCTTTTTGTCCTTTGAATGGAGATTTTTGGCACCCCACAGCAGTTTGTTTTGACGTGCATTCTTGTTTTATGTGTCCCCGCTTTCCACATTTATGGCAGAGCTCATTCAGAAACTTACATTCCCCTGGCAGATGTTGTCCTTTGCATCTATAACACACCATGTCTTTTTGTTGCCACTTTTTCTCAGCTGAGTACACTCTATGCACTGCCCTTGTTCCTTTAAGTGACTTCATATTTTGTCCTCTCTCATCAACTAACAATCCTTACAAATCTCTCACGTTTTTGTTCGCAGACTCCATTGCCTGGCAGATTAAGTGCCTTCTCAAACGTCAACTCCACTTCTGCCAGCAGCCGTCTCTGCATTTGGTCGTCGTTCACTCCACAGACGAGTCTGTCCCGCAGCATTTGTGGAAGTGTGGCCCCGTAATCGCAGTGCTGTGCTGCTAACTTTTTCAATTGTGCCACATGTTCAGCAACAGTCTCACCATCTTTCCGTGTATGTGAGTTAAACTTAAATCTTTGCACAATTTCACTTGTGTCAGGATTGTGATGATTTCTTAGAACAGTCACCAGTTCATCATAAGTTTTGTCTCCTGGCTTCCCAGTGCAGAGCAAACTTCTTAATAAACTATATGTGGACGCTCCCTCAATTCCATTAGCTTGGAAAAAATACTCCAGCATTTTGATATATTCATCCCATAATTGTCATGATCGAACGGACTCACCGCCCCCACCAGAGTAGTCATTTTGTCTTGTTAATCAAAGATTTTATCTCCTTGCAAACTGTCTGTTTACTCTTCAGTACCGGTGTCCCAATGGCCACCAGGCACTCTCATCAACTATTTCCTCTGACACGCGACTCCTTAACCCCTCGTCGCCAATTATGTGATATCCTGTAAAGCAGCAGAATACGGAGGCAGGGACTGCAAATAATGTCTCTTTATTTTACAGAAGCTGAACATGAGCACAATCTGGCTAGGACAACTACCTCTACTCTGCTGAATTCTGAATGATAAGCTCTCTGTTAGGCCCTCTAGTGGTCACATTCCCAAATTACATAATACTTAATACTTCACTACACCACACATGCTACTCCTGAGATGCCAGTGATCCTGACCCCTTCTTCTCTCCGGACCTGAATGACCCATCCTGATTCCCTACTTCAGTTGAGATTGGTGCTGGGGGTGGCCCCATATGGATGGCTTGAAGAACATTTTGGATTGCTGGGGATGGTGCCACCTGGATGGCTTGGGGATTACATATGGAGAGTTGTACTGTAATGGCTTGAGACTGTGATTGCTGTGGTGGCTTTGGGGCTGCAGCTGTTACGAGCAACTTCGTACTCAGGACTCCATCAGTGGACAATTCAATTCAATTCAGTTTATTTGTATAGCGCTTTTAACAATGGACATTGTCACAAAGCAGCTTTACAGAAATAA
>CM074991.1:295323-308243 GCA_037576825.1 Pangasius krempfi
GGGCAGAAGGACAGGCGGGGCAGAGGGGCAGAAGGACAGGCGGGGCAGAGGGGCAGAAGGACAGGCGGGGCAGAGGGGCAGAAGGACAGGCGGGGCAGAGGGACAGGCAGGGCAGAAGGATAGGCGGGGCAGAGGGGCAGAAGGACAGGCAGGGCAGAAGGACAGGCGGGGCAGAGGGGCAGAAGGACAGGCGGGGCAGAGGGCAGACGGTGCTGGACTGCTGGACGGAGTGCTGATGGCGCAGGTCTGCGCTCGGGTCTGATCGTGTCTCGCGTGTTTTTCAGGAGACTACGGCAGCGCTATCGAGACGCTGGTGACTGCGATCTCATTAATAAAGCAGTCGAAGGTGTCTGCTGACGATCGCTGTAAAGTGTTGATCAGCTCTCTGCAGGACTGCCTGCACGGCATCGAGTCCAAATCCTACGGCTCCGCCTCCAGGTACGCCGCTCACCTGCGTTCCCCCCCGTCTCTCCTGCGCTCGTCCTGTCCTGTCACTGACCGCTCCGCCTCTCTCAGCAGACGAGAGCGATCGCGGGACCGGGACCACAGCCGCTCCCGCGAGAAGAGTCGCCGTCACAAGTCTCGCAGCCGCGACCGCCACGAAGATTACTACCGCGAGCGGAGCCGCGAGCGAGACCGCCACCGCGAGAGGGACCGCGACCGCGAGAGAGACCGCGACCGAGAGAGGGAGTACCGCCATCGTTAGGACGCAAAGGTGTGTGTGTGTTATTCCTTAGTGTGTGTTTCTCAGTTTTATTACTGATTTCTTAATTAAACTTTTCAAAACCAGCTCCGCTGCGCCACTACAGGACGCACCAGGTAGGTGACGGCACGGTAAGGCCACACACACACACACACACACACACACACACACACACACACACACACACACACACTTTCTACTACATTATCATCACAATGAAGACTTTTTTTGTTTTAATTTCTAATTAATTACTGCTCACTCCATGCTGAAAACTGATTGGTCCTTGGGTTGAATTTGTTCTGATGTCATGTGAAAGGTGTTAAAGGTGTTAAAGGTGTTAAAGGTGTTAAAGGTGTTAAAGGTGTTTGTGTGCGCGCAGGACGAACACTAGCTCCTGTGTAGCACTTTGAAAGCATTGTTGTGTTTATATACTTCTGTGTTGATGGACATTACCGTAATTAAATCATGATAAAGTATTTACCTTCAGGTGCAGACTGTAAGAAGTCAATAACTGTTCAAATGTTGGCTTTTATATTATATAATATGCAAATCGGCTGTAATCTGTCTGGGGGGATTACTGAGTGTATCATGAGAGAGTAAATAACAAGAGGTTGTGCTGAATTCTTTAGTCCAGACTGTAAGTTATAACGGCGTCTGTGTGGAGATTGCGCTAAAACATAGGACGCTGTTTAATTCACTAACTCCATTGTTGATGCTGTAACCTTTTGAAGCACTTAAATGTCAGATGCCATGTCAGTAAATTTGAAGCGTTAATCAGTGCTACAGCATTTACTTTTTACGTTCTTTCTCTCCGTGATGTAAACTTTCTGCGGTTCTCTGAACCCTGAACGCTGCCCTGCAGTTCAGTTACACGTTTTTATCTTTTAACACATGGATCAAATCCGTTCATTTGCTTTTTTTTTTTTTTTTCCAATAAAATTCTGCATAAAAATTTCCCTCAGGATCAATAAAGCTGAACTTCAACATCCAGATTGTAGATGTTTCAGTAATTTTAATAAAGTAGGCTGTAGTAAAGTTGCTGCTTCAGCTTCAGCTGTTGGAATCAGTTTAGTTATAAAACTGGGATGGATTGATTTATAAAATGTTCATTTTTATGGCTGTAACTTTTTTGGGGGAAAAAACGTTGAGGTTTACTGTTTGAATGGTTTATTCAGAAATTTAAATTATTCACTGTTGTTGCCTGATGAAGAATTTGGTGTTCTGTTAATGATGTGCGTTAAATCCCTTTAATTCCTGTACTTCACTATAACAGGCTTATTTACATATTTAAATAAATATGGGAATCAGTTGGCAGTAATCTGTCAGAAAGCATGTATGTGTTGATCAGTACTGAAACTTTAAACCTTAAGGTACTAATGTTACTGATATTTAACATCACAGTAGTCAGTGACGGATGAAGTCACTGTTTGATTTTTGTAGTATTAAATGTTCAAATGCTTAATTTCCCTTTGATATCAGGGTCTTCAAATGAGTTCATTAAAGCTATGGTTGGTGTAATCATCATCATCATCATCATCACATGTTGTTGTTTAAATCAAATTGGCTTTGTTCTGTCAAAACTGTTCAATTTTTCTGTCTTGCTAAAATTTTACCCATAAAAAGAGGTTTTTAAAAAAAAAAAAAAAAAATTCCCCAAAGTTACGGAAGTTCTTTTGATGCCGTAACGGTGAGAGAAATGTAAAGTTCTCGTGTAAAATGTCCTTGTTACATGATCAGATGAAGGTTGTTGAGGAAATGTTTGGTGTAACGGTAATTAAACTCCATTGTGTTAGAGAGTAAATTAGTGTTTCTGGCTGTTTTGAAATAATGTGTCGTTCTAAATTGTTCAGAAAAACTGAAAATCCACTGAAAATCCTGTATCACTGGTCACGTGGGGTTTTGGCTGTTTGAAGTAAACTTTGTGGTCCTCAATGTTTTTTGTTTTTTTTTTTGAAACTTTTGGAATTCTGCTTTGTGGGCTTTTGTTCACATTAGGAAGCGACAATATTAATGTTTTATAGTTTCACTCGTAGCTAATTTGGATTTCATACATTCCAGAAATACTACGAAATACAATCAGCGGTTAATGTTAAAATGTCCCGCTGAACGCCGCAGACTTTATCGGGTTAATTCAGCGGCGGTGACGTTCGCCGCTCTCCTGCGTTGTTGGCGTAGCGGAGAGGCTGAGACCTGGGGCACTTTAGAGAACCCGAACGATAATCTGTATCGTCATTTCACCGCATTATACATGTTTATTATCGATCATCAGAGCTGCAGATTGGACTACTGCTGAGTGAAGAGTCAGTTGTTGCGTTGTCGCTTGCTAATGTGAACACGAGTAAGCGATATCTGAGCTAACTAGCTAACCTGCGCACGATGAGATACTGTAGTGAAATCTGAAGGTGAGCTTACAGGGGGATGAGTGTTGTGTATCTGGAAGATGTAATGTGTTTCGCCGCAGTGGGTTTATTGCTGTGGGGATTTCTAACTTTGCACTGATGTGTGATTTGAGAAAGTGTTCAGCTTAACACTCGAGACAATCCGAATGGAAAATAAAATAAAATGTAGATCCATATCATTTCCATTGACTTCAAGTTGAATTGAAAATGTCCACGAACAAACCATTAAGTCTCGAGTTGCTTTTAACGTTAAGAGATCAAGTTGTCATGGGAACTACAATTAAGTTTCTTTGGACATTTTCAGACACTGTACGTGTTTATAAATGTTAAATATAGCAGTTCTTCTCCATCTGTCCTGTCCGTTAGAGGTTTTACTCAGACGTGAATGGAGAAGAATTGTTGTATCATTTGATAAACTTTTTAATGATTGTGTGTACAGTTTGATTCAGTATTACTCTGTTACTGCACCTCTGTAGAATGAAATTTATCCTCTTCAGTATAAAATAGGAAAGTGTGAGGACGCTGTCATTGTCAGTACTTTTGCTTTCGCTTCTGATCTCAGAAGATGTCAGAAAACTTGTTGTAATTCGAGGCTTGATGAATGTAACTGTCCAGAGTTACCTCAAATTCTGTTCTGTGATTATAAATGTGGTTATTAAAATAGTCAATTTATCCGTATCAAAGAAATAATTTAAGGATTTAGGGGAAAAGGGGCAGATGTATCAAGTAAAGTTTAAGGTTTTCCCATCAGCCAAATTATTTGTTTGTGTATTTATGTTGTTAATGCATCATGAGTTGAAATACCTGTAATATCAACATATAATCGTGTATATTAAGTACAAGTTTTATGATGGATGATAAGTAACTTTTAATAAATTGGTTTATTATTGATTTTAAGTAAACGTAAACTTTTAAAATTTCACGTGTAGTTAAAGAAAGCCGTAGTTTCCCAGCGTCGTAAATGATCTGCCGTGTTTGTCCAGTAGTCTCGTGAAGCTTGATAAACCTGCCCCGGTGGTTGTAGACGTTCTGTAAGTCGATTGGTCCATGAAAGTGCCAGGGGCTTAGTTCCTTTCCTTTCCTCCTGCATTTGTGTGTGTAGAACTCCTCAGGTGCCATTAGTACCTGTCACGTATTTACCTGCGTTTAGCACAAAACATTCTTTACGTGTGTGTCACAGTTCAGACTTTTCATCACGGTATTGTCAGTGTACAGGAAGCTGGAAATGTTTTCTTTATTCTGAGCAAATCCGTGCCTTCGATGTCGAGCGTTGTTGATAAGCGGAGACAGAAAAGTGTAAAATTCAGCAGGTTTTCAAGGAAATGTTCATGAATTTTGCTGATTTTAAAGTTTTCCTGCACATTTTTTATTATTGTAAACCAGTCAAGTTGCAGTTAAATTACCGTAAGGGGACACGTTCGCAAGCTCGGTGCTCCGTTTTAAAGTAATTCAACTGCAACTGGATGATTTGAGTAGAATTATTTATAAATATACGGCTTTGAAGAGCATGGACCATAACACATTTATAAAAGTAATGATTTCTTATATTATGAATTGCTTCGCTTTACAAGTTGCTGCCAAGTTTGTGCCCTTGTGTGTACACTCAACAGCGCATGTGCCGATAACCGGGTGCTCAGCGTACGTCAAATTATATTTATAGATACTGTAAAAGAGGATAATTTTATTTATATGCAGATATATCGGCCCATGCCTTGAGTTCTGTGTTCTCTCTGTTTTTTCTCGTGTTTTGCAGCACGTGTAGGTTTAGCTGTATTAACTTCAAACATAAAAATTATAGAATATCTATGTTCTGTAGAAATTATATTTTATAGAGTTCACTGGTGGAAGGAGCTGAACTATTATTACCTTTAGAGGGTTTTTTGTATTTTTGTTTTTTTTAGGGTGGGTTATCTGTTGTGTTTTTTTGTTTTTTTTTAAAATTCATTTATTTGTTTATTTTTGGCATTTCTCTTCCTGTTACAGGGTTGGACAAATTGTCTTTATGCACAGTGGATATAAAAAGTTTACACACCCCCAGTAAAATCGCAGGATTTTACGATGTTTAAAAAAAAAAAAAAAGAAAAGAAAGAAAACCAAGACAAATCAGTTCAGATATTATCTTTAATGTAAAAAAAAAAACCCTAACAACATTCATGTGAAAAATAAACATTGTAGGTGGGGAAAAAACATGTACAGTGCCCTTGTTGCGTAAGTATGATCAGATCTCCTGCATACAGCCCTCTCCACGTTTTTCCCACATGTTCTGGATAGGATTTAGATCTGGACTCTGGACCATTCCAATACTTCGATCATCTTCTGAAGCTGTTCCATTGTTGGCTTGGATGTGTGCTTTGCGATGTTATCATGCTGGAAGATTAAATTTTTCTTCATCTTCAGCTCTCTATCAGACACTAGACTGGTGTTTGGAGCTATCCATGATTCCCAGTCCCAGCTGAAGAGAAGCAGAACTCTAGTGTGATGCTCCCACCACCATGCTTCACCCTGGCCGTGGTGTTCTTTGGGTGAAGAGCTGTCTTGTTTTTGCACCACACATCTTTCAGAATTATGCCACGTTCTACCTTGGTCTCATCGGGCCGTGACACGTTTTGCCAAATGCTTTGGAGTGATTTACGCTGATTGGTTGTTTTTTGTGAGAAAGGGCTTCCGTCTAGCCGCCCTACCCCAGAGCCCAGACATGTGAAGAATACGAGAGATCATCATCGCATGCAGAGAGTCATCAGAACTTGTCAGATGTTCCTGCAGCTCCTTTAATGTTGCTGTAGGTCCCTCAGCAGCCTCCCTGATAAGTTTTCTTCTTGTCATTTTGTCAGTTTTGGAGGGACGTCCTGTTCTTGATGTCACTGTGGTGCTCCATTTTCTCCACTTGTTGATGACCTTCACGTTGTTCCATGGTACAGCTAAAGTTTTGGAAGTTCTTTCGTACCGCTCTCCTGACTGATTCCTTGTCAAGAAACCCGTAGAGAACCAGCTGGTCTTAATTTGGAGTTAATCAGAATCACTTCAGCTGTATGAGGATTACTTTTGGACATGAGCTTGAATGTGATTGGTTCATTCTAGCAGTCACATGACCCATTAAAGCATTTGTCTTGGTTTAATTTTTTTTACATCGCAAAAGCTTGCAACTTTAACAGGAGTGTAAAACCATTTGCTCAGAAATCAGAGCAAGATTTTTAACTGATTAAAAAGTCTAAGTGCATCATTTATCTAATTATTGAATATCTCAAAAGGATGTATTCACAAATTATTAATTAATTAATTATAATTTTAATTATCACTCGAGCCATTAACCAGCCAAAACGATCCAACTTTATGAATGAAACCCTGACGTTTATTTGTCCAGCCCTGAGTTTTGTCTTATTCTGCTGTCCAAATCTTTACCATCTCTAATATTTTATAATTGTTACGCTCACTTCAGTGACAGTATTACGGATTATTGATAAAAGTTAATGTTATAATCAGGACATTTTTGGAAAAGAGCATTTTGGTAAATTTTAATCACTCAGTGATCATCCAGATGATATAACAGTGCCTTCATATCCGGCTAATTGTGTGTAATTTTCCACTAAAATGTTCTGATTTTGGCAGAAATGGTCATATTTTTAAATGTTATAAATATTCTCTAGTTGACGGATGAATTGAGGTATGGTATGTGTTCTAGGGTGAGGAAATGGATAAACTCTTTATACAACTGAATTACGAACTGTGATAATATTAAAAGTTTCATTTAAAAAAAAATGGCTAAACAAAGAATTGTAATTGGTTTTAGTTAATCTGCATAATGAAGAGTTGATAATGTTCTTACTGACGTGTAATGACTTTAATATTTTGATGCATAAAGTATTACAGAAATAAGGTATAAATTGTACATATCGTAGACGTGTTAAATAGTAATGCTAGTTATGATTATGACTAGTTATGTTGTAATTGATATATGATATATAAATATGAACAATTCTTATATTTTTAAAGCCGTAATTTTGCCCAAAGTCTTTTTGGTTTGTTTGTGTAATAAATGTGTGTAATTTAATCTCAAACGCTGAAGATCAAAGCTGTCTGAAGTGTTTAAATTTGGATGTTTTGTAGGTAAATTTGTTAACGACGGTTTCTGAGTTTGAACTCGTGTTAAAGTTTGAAACGAGAGGAACTCGCATGCTTGTGTGTGTATAAAGTGTGTGTGTGTGTGTGTGTGTGTGTGTGTGTGGGTTTGAATCCCCAAACCAAACTGCCACCTCCGTTTCTGACACATTTCAGCTGAATGGAAGAAAACGAGGAGGAGGAGGAGGAGGAGGAAGAAGAAGCGTCCTGAGCACTTCACACTCATCCATCAGCGCTCTTCATCCCTCCGTCACCAAGACGACTGGACTCGTCCACGCGGCGCTCCAGTACCGATCTGTTTAAAGCGTATATATATATATTATATATACTCACTCACTCTTAATTCCCAGCAGCTTATTTTTTTATTTTGTGACGTTTTATTTGATCTGCGTAATTGGAAGAAGAAGAAAAGTAAGTTCAGCTTTTTCGGCGTTAAAGTAACTTTTGCCTGCTCGGTCCTCCACCGAAAACGTAACCGTTTTGACGCCAGTAATGTGTAAATTGTTAGACGTTGTTTTTATAGGGAACTTTTGTTTTCATCGCCCTCTTCCCCTCATTTTCCCCGCCGTTTGTCTGCATCATTGTCTGTGAATGTCTCTGCCTTGATTTATTAAATAGACTGTGTTGTAATAAAGTGTTTCTGGGGTTGCCACTTGTTTATACTCTGTATTTCTTGATATGTTTACTCATTGCACTAAACATCTGGAAAGATGATCTCCGTTTTGGCATGTGCTGATGGATCGTAGTCATCTTTGTTAGAATTTTTTAAATATTTAGATTTAAAATGGTAAATTACAATTTGAGTGCTAAATTATTTTTCTCTCTTTGTCCAAATTTGAACGTTTTTAAACTTCTTTCTGAACTTTGCCTTCACAGACGACGCTCATAATCTTAAATATATATCTACGTTCCAAATATAATAATTGCGTAACAGATTATCAGCACATGCCTAAATTTGATCTGAACCATTTACGGAAAAAAGAAATTAAATTTTTTAGATGTCTTACTTCATAACTACGTGAATAGTGTCTGATTTTTTTTGTAAAATTGTATATTTTTGTACTTTTTCCATGTGGCTAATTTTTGATAATGGCCTTTTTGAACTCAGTAGCTAGCATTCCAGATGTTAAATTTGTAGCTTTTGCTAGAAAATTTACATTTAAACGGAAAACTGCGAAGCAAGTATTTACAATTTACGCTTATTATTATTATTATTATTATTTTTTTATTTCATTTGTTGTTAGTGTGTGACTGTTACAGCAGAAACTCTAGCGCAAACTATACTTTTAATTTATTTAGCAATTGTAGCTTCATGGTGAGGTGAAAGGTTTACATTTCTGACTGTTAATCCAGATTTGAAGTTTTAGATGTGCATTTTGTAGAGGTGATTATTTGTAATATTCAAGATTCAAAGAACCTGCAGAATTTATGCAGAAAGCTTTAATAAGGGGTTGAACATCAATGTTTTTCCAAACGTTCACACTCTGTGTGTTCGAACTGTAGCTGTGAAGAGAGTTTTGTAAGTTAGTGAAAGCATTAGATGTGCATTTCAAGGATAATATAATTTGTATGGATTTAATGTTACTCAGGTTGTTGTGACTTGGTAAACTTTTTTTGACTGTGAATGTTTATAGATTTTTACTGCAAGCATCAGGTATTTTTAGTTAGGCTTTTTTTTTTTTTTTTTTTTTTTTTTTAAATTATGGAAAATGTCTTAAAAAAATGAAGTGATACGATCAAATTGTTAATGCAATTTAATGTTTTGTCCCATCAGGTTTTAAAAATCTGTGTTTGTTTACATGCATGGGAAAAAATTCAATGTAATTGGACGCAAGTTTTCAATGTAATTGGACGCAAAATTTGTCCTGATTTCAAGCTTTAGATGTGCACTTTATAGGGATATTAATATTCACTGACCTATAATACTTTTTTGATTGTTCTTATAGTGAGGCAGTGAGGAATCGAGATCATTATTGTTTTCTCATTTGGTGCAGGTTTTATTGCAGTGAGGAGTAATGGGAATCTGTAAAAAAAATAAAAATATATTAGCTTATTATTTATTTATTTATTTTTGCAAAAGTATAGAAAGTACAGGGTGTGGATGGATTTTTTTTATTTTTTTTCTCTCCTGTTTAATAGAAATAGATTAAATTTGGTGTACAAATGTTTCACACTTTCACATTAAAGCTCAAACAAGAAAACAGTTGTAAGAAGAAGTATCTTAAGTGAAAACCTTTTCCTCCCCCCCCCAAAAAAATGTTTTTTTGTGTTTTTGGTTTTTAGTTTTTTTTGGTCCAGAATTGTTGCTTTGATGTAAATCACGACCCCTCAACCATAAGAAACACTTCCAGTAAACAGTTCAAGGATCCGTGGGTTAATTGTGTGAAAATGTTTTAAATGTTAAATGAAGATTGATCTGAATTCTTACACTATATTACAGCTATAACGGAGACAGATGTGGCGTGAAGGACAATCAGATGCTGTAGAAGCCACTGTTTTGGAAAATAATGCACTTTTTATTCAAACTAAAAAAAACAAAACAAAACCCTGAGGCAGAGATGATGGGATTTTTGGGTGAACTTTCCTTTGTATTCAGGTGTTTCCCTTGAGGTGAAATGTCCTTGTTGCGTCTAATGAATTAGGAGTTAAAGGGTCTGAATGTAGATCGTCATGTGACTCAGGATGAGGATTTTCCCTCTCATTCGCACCTCTGTGGGACTAACAGGTAAGTGGATTTTACAGTCATTTTTAATCCAATTGATAATTTTTACTTTGTTAAACCTTAAACATTCAGAAAAAAATAAACAAAACTAAGATGTAGCTATGTGATTGCTAGTTTTATTTGTTTGTGTGTTTGTGTGTGTGTTTTTTTTTTTTAAAGAATATTTCTCTTAAGTTGATGTAGATGATGTAATTTTAATCTGTGTTAAAGCTGTACTTGTAAATGCACTTAAGCTATTAACATGGAATTAACAAAACGTTCAGTTGTTTCCGAGGACTGTTTTATTCTGAATAAAATTGGTGTTTGTGTTAAACACACATCTAAATTCACATTGCTCACTGTTACAAAGACAAACGCATCCACATTTAGCCCATAAACGGCAGGAAGTGCATGACTACGTGCTTTATACATACTGTTTATGAGGAAATATAAAAGTTACACAATCAGTAATGTAATTTTATCTATTTACAGAGCCAGTCAATTTTAAAGCCATGCTACTCCCAACACTTAATGAATATTTTATACGTAATGTACTTCAGTATTACTGCAGTACCTCTTAGTATGTATTAATTATTGAGAAAGGGCAGCATTGTTAACTCGCAGCGTATAAATTAATAAATTGGGATTGTGTAACGTGGCTTGTTAAAGTAATTGTTGCAGTGTTATTGCCTTTTCATACCTGTTTGGGTTTTCAGAGACCGTAGTGTTGCGAAAAACATCTATATCTCATTAAAACCTGCATGAGGTGCTGATTCAGCAGCAGTAGCACAGCGACATGTTCATATCCGGCCACCAGAGGGCAGAATTGTTAACTTCAGTGTTTAACGTTTCACTGCTCGTCAGTTATTTTCGGCACAGCTAGCGCATAAACGTTTTTTAATAAACTACAATGTTCTGTGGCTATTGGTAACAACTGTAACCAGGATTATTTAGAGAATAAAAAAAAAGCTATAAAATTACTTAACATTTAATATTAAATTTAATTTGTAATGATAAAATTTAGCAATGCATTCTTCATGTAAACTGCATGATGTTTGTCTGTAAATTACCTACAGATTATATGTAAATTGCCAAGTGTATTAATTTAAATATAAAAAATTGTGTACAATTATTATTTATTTTCTCAACACAAACTACTGCTTCTTTGTTCCTAAAATGAAAACATCCCTGAGGTCAAAAAACAAAGCCAAGTTGCCCCTAAGATTTACTGGAAATTTGTATTAGTATATGATTGTTTTAAAACTCATAAACACAGTGCGCAATAATGTCCATACATCAAACCTCCTATATTTTGCCAGGCTAATCTTACGCTAATCTGTTGTACGCTATAATGTCGGATTAGCGTAAATCTATCGTACAGCAGTCGGTCACTACTGGGAATATGAATAAGTCCCTAGAGGTCATGGGGAGGAGCTGAAGGTTCTGCTTTGAGGCTGTAGAACCACATTTAGAAGGACACGGATGGACCAACAGCCTGCGTTTCTATGTGCGTGGCCTTTAATGTCCAACGAGGCGTGTCCAACGAGGCGTGTCCAACGAGGCGTGTCCAACGAGGCGTGTCCAACGAGGCGTGTCCACCGGCTGCTCAATGAAACACGGGTCACCAGGAGCAAGAAGAAAATGAAGCTGGTCCAGAGAGGAATCCTGAGGCCTAAACACCGATACTACAGAGACATCAGCACAAATTTAAATAATTAGGAGAACGTTGAGTTTTTTTTAAAATTTATTTATTTATTTTTTTAAAAACCCTTTAATTATCTGTTCTTTTCAGCCAGTCATATCTCATTGTGCTTCGTGCCTCGTGGTGATCTCTGGGCGTGATCTGTCCTGGATCTACATAGCCCAAATTTTTGTAAGCGTCATTTCTTCAGGTAACGCGTGACTGTACAGTCATTAATCTCACTATTCTGCTTTGTCTAAGCAAGAAGGAAAAAAATATAAAGAGTTATCAGAAGACGATGTTCTCTCCAATTAGCTAAACGTTGCGCGCTGACGTTAGCCAGGTTACCATCCTGTCTGGGTTTACGAACACAGGAACTAGTTGCAGAACATTAAGTGGAATGAGGGGAATGGCCTGAAGACCATCACTGGCTTGCTCTAGTGCTGCTGGGAAGTTGTGAGTGAGACAAATGAGTTAAACCAGTTGTTCAAGTTTCACAACAAACCTCGTGCTCACTTTCCACCCATAAAATGAACCAGGGATGACTTTAGTTTCTGGGTTGTAGTTCCAGTAACCTTTTTGGTTCTTGTTCTAAACCGGGTGCAGATCAGGAACTACTGGGGCAAAGCGTGCTGTTCAGAACATAGTCGATCGCTGCTGGTGAAAGCTTCACAGGACCTGCTAAAGTCTAAACAACTGTTTAGATAACAAGCAAGAGAGATCGATTTTAGCATTTCATGTTTAATTTTTCTTTTTTGCAGCAGTGTAAAATGACACGTTCATCTCCTCCATGATTGCTGCACTGCTGTATTTTTCCCATGTGGTAAAAGGTCGTAACCTTTTTGTGGTTTGTCACTTCTGTCATTTGTAACCGTTCCTGCAGTATGGTAAGGGCGAATGAGGAAATAATTTAGAAAATCTGTAGTTCCGTAAAAGCGTGTGTACTTCATCTCATCTACTCCACACCACCACTTTGCCTCCCCCTTCCACTATAATCATTCAAACGCCTGCACATCAAACGCCACTGTCTCCGTCCTGTACGTGGAACCGTAGACACGACAGTGCTCCAAGCGCTTCACACAATACAGTAGTGTTGAAGGCTGTCAAATAAAGCTAGGGCTAATAGAATAACTACACTATATTGCCAAAAGTATGTGCCCCCCTGACCATCACACCCATATGTGCTTGTTGAACTTCTCATTCCAGATTTATTCCCTGTGTGTGCTGTTATAATGAGCTCCATTGTTCTGGGAAGCTTTCCACTAGATGTTGGAGCGAGGCTGTGGGGATTTGTGTTCATTCAGCTACAGGAGCGTTAGT
>CM074991.1:337675-348414 GCA_037576825.1 Pangasius krempfi
GTCTCGAGTTGCCTTAGGGTGATAAATTATATTAAATAGTCGTCTAATATTATGCATAGTGCTTCTTCCTGGAATGAATCCATTCTGATCTGTGTTAACCAATCTGTTAATTAATTTGCCGAGTCTATTAGCAAGTGTCTTGGATAATACTTTTTGATCAACATTTAGAAGGGAGATAGGCCTGTATGCCTATCCGATTTCTTCAGGATATTTACCTTTTTTAGGAATTACCGTTAATAGCATCAGAAAAAGTCGGTGGTAGTCCAGTTGTTAACGCTTGCTGAAAAGTTTTAAGCAAATATGGAGTAAGGATGTCACTGAATTTTTTATATAGTTCGACTGGCAGCCCGTCAGGACTGGGAGCTTTTCCGCTCTTCAAAGTATTTATTGTGTTCTTTAATTCCTCTAAAGAAATATGTTTATTAAGGGATGCCCGATCTTCTGGAGATAGCGTGGGGAGATTACATTTACGTAAAAATGTATCCATTACTTGTGGGTCCAAATCAGTGTCTGAAGAGTGTAACTTTGAGTAAAATTCCTTACAACATTGGTTTATCTCTTTAGTTGCGATACAATGCGTCCCATCGTTGGTCTTTATGTTATGAATTGTCCTTTCACTATCTATTTTATGCAATTGTCTGGCTAGTAATTTATGGGGCTTCTCTCCAAATTCAAAGTATTTCTGTTTAATGAAATGAAAAGTTCTATTAATTTTAGTAGAGACTATATTATTGTATTCGTACCTTAACTGTAAAATTTATCTAACGAGGGGTTTAGTGCATTTTCAATGTCTAGCTGATGAATTTGTTTCCCTAAATCAGTTAATTTGGATTTGTATAATTTATTCCGGGACCCTTGATATGATATAACACAACCTCTGATAAATGCTTTTAATGTTTCCCAGAGCAGTCCTCATAATATCTCTGGCTTATCGTTGCTATCGAAAAAAAAATTACAATTGCGAACTCATGAAATCAATGAACTTAGGGTCATCAACTAGTCCATCCTCCATAAGGGGCGGATAAACGATGTTTGATCGAAAATAACCTCAAATGAAACTGGGGCATGGTCTGAAATCAGTATATCGTGAATTTTAGAGTTTAGGATATTGGAAATAAGATTGCTGTCCACTAAAAAAAAAAAACAGTACGGGTGCATACATTACGTATATGTGAGTGAAATGTATAATCTCTTTCGGTTGGGTGCATAAGTCTCCATATGTCTACCAAACTAGAATTATTAACAAAAGCATTCAAAAAATTTCTTGAATTAGATTGCGGAGAGATTTTGAGCGATGATCTATCGAGATATGTGTCAAGGACACAATTAAAGTCCCCACCTATAACAAGATTTGTTTGGGACAATTGAGGGATAAGGGAAAAGACCTTCCTAAAAAAAAGTCTGCTTCGTCATTATTTGGACCGTACACATTTATTAACGTAATCGGGAAACCATAAATCTCACCAGACTGAATAATATAACGACCTTCCCTATTTGTTCGTAGAGCATTTTGTTTAAATGGAACCACTTTTTGAAATAAAATTTCGAAACACTTTGAGATGAGTTTCCTGCAGAAAGATTATATCTGAGGAGAGAGATTTTAGATGTGATAATGTCTTGCTTTAATGGGATGATTAATCCTTTAACTTTCCATGAGATAAATTTGAGATCCTTTCTGTTACTTTGAGTTGTTATTTTTTTGCTTGATAAAAATCAAGCCAATCATCACTGCTTGTTTACTACCTTGGAGTATTTTAAACAGAATAATCATCCCACATTCCCCAAAACTTAAACATTAATCCCGTCATCTAACCGACTAACTAGAACTCGCGGCGCGATACGGACTTACACAAGTTAAGTAAAATATAGTAACAAATTATATAAAAGATGCAGTGAAATAAAACTTAACAAATACCTCCAAAAAGTATCAAACTTTAAACTTCAAAAAACTCGTATCCGCACAGCTCCGTAATAAGGAGTTCAAGGGGAGCATCTCAATATAACATAACACGACAAGAGTAATGTAAACAGCCATATGAAAAGTCAGTGCTTATGATTAAAGTTCGTCGGTCACATTATTCTGATCTTACTTGACTCAGTCCAACGACATCCTTTAAACTGGTCCTGGAATTTCAAAGTTGCTTTCAGCAAACCTGACCGCTTTATTTGGATCGGTGAAGTAGAACTCTTTGCCGTTATGCGAGACCCTCAGTTTAGCAGGGTATTGCAGACCGTATTTAATGTTCACAGCGCCCTCTTTAATGTTCAGTATGCGGATATTTTGTCTTCTGCTGCGACTTTCGAGATCAGTACATTTTTCTGTAAGTTGCTCCACGGTACGTTTTAGCATTCCCACATCTTCTTCCATTTTAACCATTGTGTCAGAAGAAGTGGAAGCATAACTTTCCAGGCTTGTTAGTTTCGCAGTGTGCTCGTCCATCGTAGCTTTAATCTCCGAGATTGCTGCGCTGGCCTCGTTTTTAAATGCCGACAGTTCTCCTCTGATAGCGACAGCGAGCTGTTTGATCTTTGAATCTATGATCTCCCCAATGTCTGATTTGATTGAAAGAAGTTCCGCGCGAAGGGAAGAGATCGCGTTGAGGATGACTGAACTACCCGCCTCTGGAGATCTTCTTTAGGCGCTTCCTCAATATTAAAGCTGGAGGCAGTCGCGGCCTGGTCCGGTGTTTTCCGAGATTTAGCCGGCATGTTTGGAAAACTGGACAAATTAAACCCTAAAGTCGGCTAGTAGTTTCTAGGATGCGAGACTATAATTTTATCAATGTTCACAATTGCTAAAAAGATGTTCTGGCAAAGTTATATTGGATTTTTTACGGAGCCGTCGTGAAGTGCGTGCTACTCTCTCATATCGAAACCCGGAAGTCCCGTCTTGATAGATTCTTTGGGTCATGCCGAGAATAATGATTTATGCCATTTATGCCATGGTTGGCTGAACTTGCTGTTCGCCATTCTGAAATGCTTTGAAAACTTACTTTTTCAAATTCATCCTAGACTGTTGGTCTGATTTTCATGAAAATCAAACTGGATCATCTTCAGACCATGCTAACAAAAATTTATGGATTTCAAATTGATTAGTCAAACCGTTCTCGAATTAAGTGCAAACGAATTTGATGATAAGCACATAGAAATGGACGTGAGGCTAGTATCTCAGTAACCCTGTAGTGTATTCAGTCCAAACTTAGTATATGTCATGGCCATCATGACTTGAGGGTAGCTGCACAGTTTTGGAACAGTGCCACGTAGTGTTCACGAGATATGAAAAAATATATATTTTTTTCCAATCAGATCATCTTCAGTCCATGCCAACAATAAGTTATGGATTTTGTGTTGATAAATCAAACCAAACTGCTGAAATTTTTTTTTTAGGTCAGAGCAGTAGCAGTCACGACCACAGGTCAAAGTAGCAACAGACAGCACCACAGGTCACAGCAGTAGTGGCAGCTGCAGCAGCAATGCCACCTTGCTTCCCATTTGTTCATCTAGACGAGGGGTCGGAGGGCTCGCGAGCCATATATGGCTCTTTCAGTGATTGCCTATGGCTCAACGGTGGGGAAAAAAGAAATAAAAACAATCACGAAAGCTAGGGTATTGATTCAATTAAAAAATCTACATATTACATATTTTAAAATATTACATAATTCATAATAGATGCCCGTCTGTCATGTATACACCAGCCAATCGTGATGTGCCACAAGAAGCTCAAATTTCATTGGGCAATGTGGAGTTCAGTGGTAATGTGGAATGGAGCGGTAATTTCCTGGTCTAAATTATAAATCGGTTGAAAACTACATAGCCACTGTTTTCAGTTTTTTAACAAAGGTGAAATGGCTAAAAGGAAAAAAGGAAAAAAAAGATGATGAGTATAATTTTTTCCAGTCCGAATGGGCAGATTCGCATTTGTGGAGCGAGTTTGTCTCATTTGCAAGGAGCGAATTGTGTCGCTTAAAAAAAATCTAATGTGAAGAGGCACTTTAAAACTCACCATACTGCATTTGCCTTGAAATATCCATAAGGTGACAGCAGAAAGCAAAAAGCATGTCTATCTCCAGGTTCTTGTTTTTTGTCATCAACATTTAGCCATGTTTCTGTTGAACAAATACATTTTATTTTATATATCAGGATTCATTAGAACCGTGTGCCAGCACATCCTGAAAGTGAGCTTTCAGACTTTGTACATTATGCAGTGCTATTCTCAAATGTACACGATGTGACATATGCTTGCCCTGCCATAAAGATTTTCTTAAGTGATACAACAGCTTTATTCACTGTGAGTGAATAAAACTGCACTTTGTGAACAGTGCATGCCCAGTTTGAGTGGAAATTGATGTCTTATACCCCCGTTGTTTGTGAATTTGAATTTTTGGAAAATCACTGACATATTCTTGATCTCTGAATTTTACCAACATTTGGATTACCAAACTCCACACAAATAGCTGATGGGAGATTATCATAATTTTTTTTTTACTTTTGCTTACATGGACATCTGTATCAGCTACACTGGCAAGACGGTCAGCAACATTGAGCCCTTGCTCCAATACCCAAGGAAACACATTTAAAAAAATTTTTGACAATCTTGAGCATGTATACTGATTGCCTCTGGGTAACACTCCTATAGTCTTTCAGTGTTATTCTCCCACAGGTTCACTTCTTTTGTATCAGCATAGACAGCAGTTCTTTTCACAGATGGTAGAAATCACCCACTGCAGCAATGCTCACCTTTCCAAAGAGAGAATAATCACCAGTTTGTTTTATTTGTCATAGCCTTCCTTTAATGTATAACAAAAGTAACAAATAATTGATATGGATCAGGGTTCTGTTCAAGTACTTTCTGTAGACACCACTTCCGGACTTTATAGAACACAGCAGATTGTTCCTCATTTAATGACCTTAGTAAATGCAATGTAATATCTGGAATGAGTTGTTGGATGTCATCTTCATCTGGCAATACTTCATCCTTCATCGGTTCTATACATTCATGATGCGCTCTGTCTGTTTCAGGACATGTATTAGCCCAGGCATCTTCTAAATCAGTATTGTGCTCCAAAATCTGTTTAGCTTGTTCTATTTTATCACTTCCCTTTTTTGAACAATTCTCTGTTGCCATCAACAGTTGATTTCACTTTTTGCAGTTCATGACCACATTTTATGAGATCACTGTTGTAGAACATACAGCGGTTAAAATAAGTATTGAACGTGTCACCATTTTTCTCAGTAAATATATTTCTAAAGGTGCTACTAACTTGAGATTTTCACCAGATGTTGGTAAGAACCCATACAATCCACATATGCAAAGAAATCAAACCATATATGTCCATAAATTAAGTTATGTATAATAATGTGAAATGACACAGGGAAAAAGTATTGAACACATGAAGAAAGGGAGGTGCAAAAAGGCATGGAAAGCCAAGACACCAGCTGAAATCAATCAGTAGTTAGAAAGCAATCCTGCCCCTTGTCAGTGCAAATTAATATCATCTGGTTCAGTCCCAACTGATGGCCTATAAAAAGGTGTCACACAAGGTACATCTCATGATGGGTAAAAGCAAAGAGCAAAGAGCTTTTTTTACTTCTGAATGTTCCAGTGAGCACTGTTGGGGCCATAATCCGGAAGTGGAAAGAACATCATTTCACCATAAACCGGCCACGACCAGGTGCTCCTAGCAAGATTTCTGACAGAGGAGTGAAAAGAACTATCAGAAGAGTTGTCCAAGAGCCAAGGACCACTTGTGGAGAGCTTCAGAAACACCTGGAATTAGCAGGTACAATTGTTTCAAAGAAAACAATAAAGTAATGCACTCAACCGCCATGGCCTGTATGCTCGCTCACCACGCAAGACTCCACTGCTGAAGAAAAAGCATGTTGAAGCTCGTTTAAAGTTTGCTGCACAACATTTGGACAAACCTGTGAAATACTGGGAGAATATAGTCTGGTCAGATAATAAAGTCATGGCCATAATACACACCATGTTTGGAGGACAAATGGCACTGCAGATCACCCCAAAAACACCATACCAACAGTGAAGCTGTTATGTTGTTAGGTTGTTGGTGTGGGGCTGTTCCCCTTCAGGAACTCAAGCTGCGTCGAAACGCAATGGGAACGCCTTCTGCGTGACCGTGCTCTGAATCACATGTTCAATCCAGCCAATGGATGGGCGAGATGTCACGGGCGGGGTGACGTAGCAACCCGGAAGCATAAAAGCCCGAGCGGCAAGCGCCGCGCTAGCTTTCTGTCTTTCAGCAAGCGCTCTGTGTCTATTGTTTGTCCAAGCCAAATTGTTTGGCTATTTTGTGTTCTCTGTCGGAGGCATGCCTAAAGCCAAAGACAAATCAAAGTATTTGGGCAAGGGCGGACGGCGCTTTCGGCTGTGTGTTCCTCCCTGTCCGCGTTATATTACGGACGAGGATACACACAGCCTTTGCGTTGTCTCTTGAGGGAGCCGGCTGCTCGCATTGCGAGCGTTTGCCATTGCGCGTGCTCTTTGAGGAGGGAGCTCTCACTCGCGTGCCTCGCGGTGCTGGCCCGCTTCTGCCGAGGCAGAGCGGCGGTTACGCTCGTGGGGCTCGCAGATGGATCTGGCGGAGGGAATGGAGACGGGCCAGCCCCTTTCTCCTTCCTCACCCTCCAGATCCACAGTCCTCTCTCTGGGTTCGGAAGCACGCTCTGCGGTTTCTTTCCCCCAGGGAGTGGACTCGGCGCTTCGCCTGTCTTCCTCCGAAGAGGTTGACGTGGAGGACGTCGACCCCAAGTATAAGCAGCAGTCGGTCCAGTATGAAGAGCTGCTGGAGGTGGTTACGCGGGCCGTCGCTAAGCTTAGCATTCACTGGCCTGCTGAGACCCAGGTTGAACCACAGGGGTCCAAGTTGGATGAGCGTTTCCTGCACAGCAGGCCGCCACCTCCACGCCAGAGCCTTCCTTTTTTCCCGGACCTACACACCGAGGTGTCGAGGTCATGGAGGAGGCCTTTTTCGGCCCGTTTATTCAGTCCTCCCTCTGCTCACTATGCTAACGTAGGAGGGTTGGACCATACAGGCTACAGAGCGATGCCCAGGGTCGAGCAGACGCTAGCTAGCCATCTGTCCCCTGGTGCTGCATCATCCCTGAAGGCTCCGGCGCTCCCCACCAAACCGCTGCGAACCACCTCAGCGCTGGTGGGCAAGGCGTACACAGCAGCAGGTCAGGCTGGTGCGTGTCTGCACACCATGGCGGTGTTACAGGCGTACCAGGCCGACCTGCTCAGAGAGCTAGATGAGCACGGGGAGCTGCCGTCTGAGCATATATCTGAGCTCAGGCGGGCCGCCGATTTATCCCTCCGCGCGACCAAGGAGACCGCCCGTGCTATCGGTTGGTCTATGGCAGTCCTGGTGGCGGCGGAGAGACACCTTTGGCTCACCTTGTCCGACATGAAAGAGAAGGACAAGGCTGTGCTCATGGACGCCGCGCTTTCCCCCTCGGGCCTGTTCGGCGACGCTGTCGACTCCGTCGTCGACAGGTACCAGCAGGCTCGCACTCAGGCGCCGGCGTTCCAGCGGTTTCTCCCCCGTCGCTCTCGGGCTCGCGGGGCTGCTGGGTGGGTGCAGTTCAGAATGAAGTTCAGGATGTTCAGGATGCTCACGGTCTCTCAGGTCGTGTCTCAGATCAGGTCCGAGGACTGGTTAGTCACGATCGACCTAAAAGATGCATATTTCCATATCTCCATCCTTCCTCAACACAGGAAGTTCCTGAGGTTCGCTTTCGGGGGCGAAGCTTACCAGTACCGGGTTCTTCCTTTCGGCCTAGCACTCTCACCCCACACCTTCACGAAGTGTGTGGATGCTGCTCTGGCTCCTATGCGAATCTGGGGCATCCGCATACTAAATTATATCGACGATTGGTTGATATTAGCTCGATCAGAGCAGTTGGCGGTTCAGCATCGAGATGTCGTTCTCACCCATATGAAGGAGCTAAGACTAAACGCCGGGAAGAGTGTGCTTTCCCCGGCTCAGAGAACCACCTACCTGGGCGTAGTGTGGGATTCGACCACGATGCAGGCACGTTTGTCTCCTGCTCGGATAGAGTCGATCCGCAGGGCAGTCGCGAGAGTGAGGGAAGGCCGGTCACTCACTGTCAGGCAGTTTCAGAAACTGCTGGGGTTGAGGAGCGTTCATGAGTGGCCGCTCTGCCCGCGGTCTGTGGAGCGGCCGCCATCTCACGTGGCACATCAACTGCCTGGAGATGCTGGCCGTGTTTCTAGCAGTGAAACACTTCCTCCCGGACCTAAGAGGCTGCCACGTGTTGGTGCGCACCGACAACACGGCAGTGGTCTCTTACATCAACCACCAGGGAGGTCTGCGCTCGCGCCCCCTTTACAGGCTGGCGCTCCAGATCCTTCTGTGGTCCCGGGGGAGACTCCTCTCATTGAGAGCAGTCTACATCCCTGGCCGTCTCAATTTGGGAGCAGACGCCCTGTCGAGGCAGGGCCCGATGCCCGGGGAATGGAGACTCCACCCCGAGGTAGTGGAGCAGATATGGCGTCTATTTGGCCGAGCACAGGTGGATCTGTTTGCGACGCAGGAGACGTCGCACTGTTCCCTCTGGTTCTCTCTAACTCATCCACTCCCTTAGGACTGAACCCCCTGAGCGGGGTACGTACCAAAAGTTCCCTCATTGGCACCACGGCCGGTCGTGCTGCAGGCCATTTGTCCTCCTCCCTTTCGGGAGCCCGACCATCGGAAGCTTAACTGTACGTGTCCAGTGCGAGCACTGGATGTGTTCGCCACAGAACTGCCCTGTGGAGAAAGGTGGACCAATTGCTTGTGTGCTTTGGTCCCCCTAAGAGGGGTTTTCCTGCTTCCAAGCAGACCCTCAGCCGGTGGATTGTAGAATCCGTTTCTCTGGCTTACGAGTCCTCTGGTCTCCCCTCTCCTTTGGGGGTCAAGGCTCACTCAACCCGAGGTGTGGCGGCCTCTAAGGCCTTCTTGGCAGGTGTGCCCATTCAGGACATCTGCAACGCGGCGGGTTGGTCCACGCCCCTGACATTCGCCAGGTTTTATGGCCTGGACATGCGAGCCACTCCTGGCTCTTCTGTCCTGTTGCCCTAGGCTTGCCTCCTCCGTGGGCAGGGATTTGTAAGTCTGGCAGCATGGGTATACTCGTTCCCATAGCATTTCGACGCAGCTCGAGTTCTTGAAGGGGAGCGTCTCCAGGTTACGCATGTAACCATGGTTCCCTGAAGGGAACAAGACGCTGCGTCTCGGTGCCACACTTCCAGCATCCCTGCCGCGCTTGCTTCATTTCTCAGAAAGCTAGCGCAGTGCTTGCCGCTCGGGCTTTTATGCTTCCGGGTCGCTACATCACCCCGCCCATGACGTCTCGCCCATCCATTGGCTGGATTGAACATGTGATTCAGAGCGCGGTCACGCGGAAGGCGTTCCCATAGCGTTTCGACGCAGCGTCTCGTTCCCTTCGGGGAACCATGGTTACATGCGTAACCTGGAGATGTTTTTCAGCATACGGTACTGGCAAACTTCATGTAATTGAAGGAAGGATGAATGGAAAAATGTACTGAGACATTCTTGATAAAAATCTGCAGCCATCTACCAGGATGATGAAGATGAAACGAGGGTGGACATTTCAGCAAGACAATGATCCCAAACACACAGCCAAGGAAACTCTCAATTGGTTTCAGAAAAAGAAAATAAAGCTGCTAGAATGGCCCAGCCAATAATCTGACTTGAATCCAATTGAAAATGTATGGAAAGAGCTAAAGATCAGAGTTCATAGAAGAGGCCCATGGAACTTTCAAGATTTGAAGACTGTTTGTGTGGAAGATTTTGGCCCAGAGCAATGCATGCAACTAGTTTCTCCATAAGGGAGGCGTCTTGAAGCTGTCATTACCAAGAAACGCTTTTGTACAAAGTATTAAATAAGTTTCAGTAAGCGTGTTCAATACTTTTTCCCTGTGTCATTTCACATTATTACACATAACTTAATTTATGGACACCTATGGTTTGATTTCTTTGCATGTGTTGATTGCATGGGTTGTTAGCAACATCTGGATAAAATTTCATGTCAATAGCACCTTTTAGAAATAAATTTACTGAGAAAAATGGTGACGTATTCAGTACTTATTTTACCCGCTGTATGTGTCATAGTTGCTAGGCTTTAGCTGACAGTCATCATAATGTGGTTAAAAAAAAAAAGCTGCAGCAACGAATGATAATGTTCAGGGAAGCGGCAACTGGCGGCGACTTCACAGACTTGGAGGAATACGCGACATCAGTGACCAGCTATATCAGCAAGTGCATTGATGACATCGCCGTCTCCAAGGCCATCACCTCACGCTCCAACCAGAAGCCATGGATGACGGCAGAGGTGCGTGCGCTACTGAGGACCCGAGACTCTGCCTTCAGAGCAGGCGACAAGGTCGCCCTAAGAACAGCGAGCGCCAAACTGTCCCGGGCCATCAGAGAGGCAAAGCGCACGCGCGCTCAGAGAATCCACAACCACTTCAAGGCCAGCAGAGACATGCGGTGCATGTGGCAGGGCATCCAGACCATCACCAACTACAGGACATCACCATCTGCCTGTGACAGTGATGCCTCCCTCCCAGATGCGCTGAATGACTTCTACACTAGGTTCGAGGCACAGAACGGCGTGACGGCAAGGAAGACCACCCCTTCTCCCAATGACCAGGTGCTGTGTCTAACCACGGCCAACGTGAGGAAGACTCTACACAGAGT
>CM074991.1:430720-443463 GCA_037576825.1 Pangasius krempfi
ATTGTGGTGGTGTATAGAGCCAAAAATGTTAGAATTGTGTCGATGTCCCAATATTTATGGACCTGACTGTATGTTCATGTGCATCCCATGCCACAGTTTCCAGTGAAGATGACTTGCCCTGAGGTTCAAGTAGGAAAAAAACTTTTATTTCTTGTTAAATTGTTTGAAAGCATCTCTCTCTCCTTCCCCCATTCTCTGTTTAGTGTTCATTTACCTAGTTAAAACCAGTTTTGTATAATCTAACCATGTCACAGCCATGTAAGAACAGTTAACTGTGCAGTTAGAGTACTTGATGTAAATATGACTATATTCATCTGTTGAAACTGCTAAAATATAGGTATTAACATATTTTTATAATAATCTATATTTATTAGCAAGTCATTTACTACCTATTAGTTACTAGCAGTTAATAGCAATTAAAATTACTCCTATCCACTGGGTGTAATTTACCCATTACTGTAGCAATTTCCTGCCCTCTTGTGGCGAACTTGCTGTTTTCAAATTATCTATTTATTTATTTATTTATTGCATATTGTATGTCATATTGCTAACACAAATTCCTTCTGAATGGTTATTACTTTTATAAATAAATTCAAAAATGTATCTTCTAACTAGCTCTTTTCTGATGTTAACAGTGGCAATCAAGAAAAGATCCAGAGTACCTGGTGTTATTATCACACAATATGTGGAAAGAATACCACCTGGAAAAAGTACCCCAGATTTCATCAGAAAACCCATGGCTATAAACATTCAGGAAGGTATTCAAAACACTTTTTTCTGATGACATGGAGCAAAAAAAAAAAAAAAAAGAGGCCTGCTGCATGATACCTTATTTAACAGTTAAATTTTGTTATTTATTAGTCATGTTTGCTGTGGAGGACTAGTGGTTAGGCCCCAGCGCTCTAACCGCTGTGGCCCAGTTTCTATTCCCGGCCAGAGAACCAACCGTACACTTTTATTGCCAGTCGCAAGCCCAGATAAAAATGGGGGAGGGTTGCATCAGGAAGGGCATCTGGCATAAAAATTGTGTCAAATCAAATATGCGGACCAATGATCCACTGTGGCAACCCCTAGCAGGAGCGGCCAAAAGAAGAAGAACAACAACATTAGTCGTGTTTGTTTTATGCCACTGAATACATTTATTTATATTTACTCAATTTAGAGGATAGATTTTCAGATTTATGGTAACAGTGACTTTAAATTGAAACAAAACTCTGGTTTCAGGTGTCATGGATATTCTGAAATTGGCACTTGACTACATTACCCATCAGTCCCTGCATGTTACATGAGCTTGTCACACGTTTCTCTGAGCACTCACACCTGTTCTGTGTTACCCCTACTCAGCACCCCTACTTAAGTCCTGGTTCTGTATGTTTCATTGTCAAGCTTTTGTTGTTGTCGTGCTTATGTACTGTTGTGTGTTCCACAGCCTTGCTCATAGTCTGCTCTTTTTTTTGCTTTATATCCAGTGTTTACGTTTATGGTTCTAGTTTCATGGTTTTGGTTGATTGTGTTACACTTTTTTCAGTAAAATGAAAATATATGAGCACTACAGTTTCTAAAAGATTAGCAAAGGAATGAAACAATGAGTCTCACTATGGCTGCAGTCCATCCCTGTAGAGGCATTTCAGACCATTAAAAAAGAAAACCTCAAGCCTCAACCTCTCCCACTGTTTTGAGCACAATGTCATACGCAAGTCCTTTATTTACTTTTGTTTATTATATTCTTAATAAATGGCTTTTACTGGAGCAATACTATGATCTAACTTGTCCTGAATGCAGGTAAATCAGCCATTTTCAGAGCAGTGGTGACAGGAGAGCCAGAACCCACCATCACATGGGCACGTAACAAAGGAGATATCTCTGATCCAGAGAAATACAACACAAAATATGATGAAAGGGCTGGAGAATACACATTACAGGTAAAATGTTATTCATTCATTCATTCATTACTTTCAATTCATTATTTTCAATCAAGGTGCTGTCCATCACAGGGCACCATGCACACACATTCCCATCTAGAGGCTATTTAGAGTAGCCAATCTACCTACCAAAATTGTTTTTGGGAGAGGGGAGGAACCAAAGTAAACCCACATGGTCACATGTGAAACTCATAACCTGAACTCAAGTTTGAACTGGGTAACCTGGAACCTGGATCTGTGAGACAGCAGCACTACTCATTGCACCACCATGCCACCTAGTAAAATATCAGTTCCAGTTAATTTAGTTTGTCAGAGCAGGCTAATTATTACTCACTCACTTTCAGTAACTGCTATATATATTGTCATGGTCATAGTGGATCTGGAGACTTTCCCAGGAACACCAGACATGAGGCAGGAATACCCATCAAGTGCCACAGTACAAGACAGAAAAGCAAACAAGCAGCATTTTAAATCACCTTCCAATTATAATTACCATCAGAATTATTTCTGAAGTGTTCTGAATTTTGTACTTCGCTGTAGGCCAATTTAATGTTTTTTTTTTCCCAAGTCAAAATTTTCAACATTTTTTTCTCTTTTGGACAAAAACCGAAAGTGCCTTTTTTGACCAATATTCTGGTGGCATATATACTGTATAAATATATTATATGATATTATATGCTTATTTAATGGTGGATAAGTTGGACACACTTTGATCAATTTTATTTCACATTCACAATGATCTCAAAAAATCTCCATTTACAGTGACAGAAAGGCATATTACAAGCATCAATCATTCCAGATTCATCTCAATGGCTCATCTGTTTGTTTTTCTATTAGTGAAAAAGGAAGACTGCTCTTTTGGCATATTACTGTGCTCCTCTTTTAAAATGCAAAGCTCATACACTGGATGTGTAGTTTACCAGGTCTGAAACAGTAATTTAAATCCCAGCGAACACACCTGCATTGGCTTTTTAGAGGCAAGTTGTGGGCATTGTGGATGAGGGCTAACCCATACAATTCCAATGAAACATAGGCCCAAAGCAGGTTTTCTCACCCAGTACAGGTTTTTTTGTTTTTTTTTTTTTTTTGCCATGCCCATAACTAATCCCATGTGGGACCACTGCAGGCTAGCCCACATTGGGCAAATACCTATTCTACACATATTGGCCCAACAGAGCCCAATGCTGTGGGGCCAGTGTGTGCCAATGTGCAAATCCCCAGTGGCATGATGTGGGAATGGCTGCTGTGATATTTTTCATCTCACCCATGCCCCACAGTTTGAATACCTCTGTCTTAGCCAATCCGCCTTCTAGCATGGTTTTGGGAGGTGGGAGAAAACCAGAGAGGTGGGAGGAAACCCACATGGATGGGCAGAACATGCACAGAAACTCCACACAAACCGTAACCCGAGCTCAGGATTAAACCTTGGACCCTGGAGCTGTGAGGCGGCAATGCTACTCACTGCACCACTGTGCCATCCACTGGCTAATTATGCTGAGTTTAAATGTCAGTGACTTTCTCCTTTTTTCAATAATTTTTCTTTTCATTTATTTCTGCTTTTCCTGGTAGGGGTTGAGGTGGCAACAGGCTGAGAAAGTTGAGACTGTCTAGGCTCTCTCTTTTTATCACCAGCCACAGACTCCCAGACATTCCCAAGCTAACTCAACTTTTCCATTTCTGGCAGCTAACTTCAGAGTGGTGGTACCCAGTAGTGTTGTGGCCCTGTGGACCATGTGGGCCATAGCAGAGTATGCCTTTATGGGAAGCAGCTTTTGGAGGACTCTGCAAACTAGGCTGTTTTTTGTTTATCATTATTTTGTGTTATTGTATGTTTTTCCTGTAATTGTAAAACAACCTTGGGTGCGAGAAAGGCACTATATAAATAAGACTAATTATTATTATTATTATTATTATTATTATTATTATTATTATTAGTGAGATATAATCTCTCCTGTGGGTCTTGAGTCTGCCCCAGGATCCCCATCCAGTGGGACATGTCTGATACAGCTCTACCAAGAGTCAACCAGGGGGCATCCTTGTAACTCAACTCTTAATTCCAAGGAGCAATGGCTCTATTCTGAGGTTCTCCTGAATTGTTTTGCTCCTCAACCAATCACAGAGTCTAAGGCCAGCAACCCTGCAAAGGAACCTCCCTTTTGATGGCTGTAACTGCAATCTTATTCTTTCAGTCACTACCCACAGCTTGTGGCCAAAGATGAGGATAGGTGCACTGATTGACTGGTGCTCTTGTTTCACCACCATATACCAGTACAGCAAATGTAACACTGCAGGCTAGGTCTGTCCTCGCATCTGATCCAATCAGCCCCTCTCTTTTCTAAGGGAGAACCATGGACTCGGACTGGGACTCAGAAGTCCCGATTTTCATCCCAGACGCCTCACACTCAGCAGCAAACGAGTGTGTCAGAGGTCCAGTTCAGATGGTGCCAACAGAACATCATCTGCAAATAACAGGAATGTTGCTTCTACCCCCCCATACTGGCCACCTCTCCAGCTTTGGCTGCATCTTGATATTTTGTCCATGAACACAACAAACAGGCATGAAGACAAGAAAAACTCTTGATGGGGTCCAACATCCACCTTAAATAATTTTGAATTAAAATTGAAACACAAGTCTCACTACATTGTGATGGGCAGAACCTACATTGCTCCTCTTGAATTCTACGTTCAATTATAGGATGGAGTATTACTCAGAATGCATCCTTCTTCAACTTGATGCCTTCCCACACCACTGGTATCCACCAACACATCCCAGGGTTACCAAGGTGACAGGCACTGATAGCCATCTGGCCGCAGCTTTTTGCAACTGTCTCTATGACTGAAGACTTGAACATGGTTTATTCAGACTCAATGCCCTTTCCTCACTCTGTACATGGGAGAAATACTTTCAGGGGTGTGAGTTAAATTTGTTTCTCACTGAAGCTTCTGCCATACTCCCACAAGCAACTCAGAAGGCTCTCCTGGATTTACCAGAATCCAACTCACCACCAAGTTTAAAACATATGTTCTCAAGTCTGATGACACAATCACAAAAACAATCATTGTCATTTGGCCCAAGATGCAATTGTACCAAGTACACTTATGAGCAACTTTGTGTTTGAACAAAGTATTATTAACAATCTGTGGCTTGGACAGAAGTCTAATAATATTTCCACACCTAGCTGATGCCTATCACCTGTGGAAACTCTGGAGTAGGACAGCTACCACCCCCAATCAAGAGGTTTGGTACCAGAATCCTTACTGTTTGTGGATGTGAGTCTGATAATATCTAATCCATACCTTTCACATACTAACTCAGGCTCATTTTCTGCCAGTGAAGTGCCATTCCACATTCCCAAAGCTAGTTTCCATTCTAAGGGTCTAGTCCATCTAAGACTGTCCATCACATGCCTGCTGCCTGACTTTCATTGCACCTGACCCTCATATAGTAGGTGGTAAGCACAGATGTCTCCACGTCTCCATTTCAGGCTGACTCAACTGGGTTACATGAGTGGCCCAGTCACCAGACGCGCACCTGGATAAGGGATGTAAAAAGACAAATTTACCAAGTGTCTTCATTCAGTGGGATTCAGATAGCCATTCAGACTTCACCATTAAATTAATAGAATTTGTGTGCCTTGGAGAACTGATATTGCTGGGTTAATCAAGCCTACAATATACCATATCAATATCTAATAGTGTTGCAACACCATTCATCTTCATAGCATTAATTTGCCTCTGACTTTTTGTGATTTTGTTGGGCACCTACTACAAACAGTTCTTTCCACTTCAGAGATGCTAATCTCTGTAATCCAAGGACAGTACAAGTCTTTGAAGCACTGAAAACTGACATGTTTCTGAAACCATTCACTGACAATACCAGTATGCCAGTATGTGAGCTATGGCACATCATGCTGAAAGTATCCATTGACCTGCAACAATATTCAGATATACCACATAAAATAGATGTTCCTCAAGTATTATGTGTCCTACTACTGTATGCTCCAGGTAAACACTGCCCACACCATTACACTGACAGAATTTGCACTTATTGCTTTCTATGCCACCAAACAGATCTAAACAGTTTCTGTTTATAATGTTTCTCTAACAATGGCCTTTGGAACAATGTACGGAGGTACAAACAATGTACAGGTGGCAAAAAACAAGTACAGCATATCAACAGTGTCAAGCATAGTGATGACAGACTAGTTTTGAACTTATATTACTAATATTTGGTAGTAAGTAGTGAAACAGTCCACACTCATCCATCTCCACTGAGATGCTGTGGCAGGACCTATAGTAAGTTATACATAATGCAAATGCAAATTCCCTCAGACATCGCTGAACTAACACCCTGTTTTGCCTAAAATCCTCCATAAACAATAGAATCAATGCAAGAATCAATGATCAAATTTCCCTTCACCAGTTGTAGTCAAACAAATACTGCAGCAATGTAACTTCCTTGTACTTAAAGCTCTGACAGGGTAGGAAGTATAGCAGCCAAACAAAACGTCTCCAGGTTACATATGTAACCATGGTTCCCCGAGGGAACGAGATGCTGCGTCGAAACGCTATGGGAACGCCTTCAGCGTGACCATGGTCTGAATCACATGTGTAATCAGTCCAATGGATGGGCGAGACGTCACGGGCGGGGTGACGTAGCGACCAGGAAGCTTAAAAGCACGTGCGGTGGATACAGTCTGGCAACATGGGCATACTCGTTCCCATAGCGTTTCAACGCAGATCGAGTTCCTGAAGGGGAATGTCTCCAGGTTACGCATGTAACCATGGTTCCCCTTCCTTGTGTAACCATGTAAGTAACCATGGTTCCCCATCCTTGCGAGCGCCCGCTTCATTCTCAAAGCTGCCGCTCACAAGGATGCCAGAAGTATGGCCCTGATATGCAGCGTCTCGTTCCCTCGGGGAACCATGGTTACATACGTAACCTGGAGACGTTCCCCTTCAGGAACTCGATCTGCGTCGAAACGCTATGGGAACGAGTATGCCCATGTTGCCAGACTTACAAATCCCTGCCTAGTGTGGAAGAGCACAGATAGGGTGAGAGACAAAGTACAGACGACAGGGTACAGACGAAGCCTCGGCCAAGTCTGTACCATGGTATCCAGTCCGAGAGGAGCTGGATGAATTGAAGAGAACCAGAGGGGACAGTGCAACATCTCCTGAGTTGCAAACAGAGTCATCTGAGCCTGGCCAAAAACTCTCTATATCTGCCTCACCACCTCGGGGTGAAGCCTCGTTCCCCGGGCCATGGCCCCTGCCTCAACAGGATGTCCGCTCCCATATTGAGATGTCCAGGAGTGTAAACTGTTCTCAAAGGGAGGAGTTTTCCCCTGGAACCACACAAGGATCTGGTGTGCCAGCCTGTAAAGGGGGCATGAACACAGACCACCCTGGCAGTTGACGTAAGAGACCACCGCTGTGTTGTTGGTGAGCACCAACACATGGTGATCTCTTTAGTCCAAGAGAAAGTGTTTCAATGCTAGAAACACAGCCAGCATCTCCACGCAGCTGATGTGCCACGTGAGATGGAGGCCGTTCCACAGACTGATGGGCCTGAGCCACCATTGTAGGGGTCTCATGTACAGAAGGCCAAACAGTGAGTGACTTTACAGTGAGTGACCGGCCTTCTCTCACTCTTGTGACTGCTGTGAGGATTGACTCGATCCGAGCAGGAGACAGACGTGAAAGAACGCTTTTCTTGGCATTTCGTCTTAACCCCAGCTCTTTCATGTGGGTGAGAACGACATCCCGACACCAAACCACCGCCTGCTCCAATTGAGCTAATATCAACCAATCGTTGATATAATTCAGTATGCGGATGCCCTGGAGTCACAGAGGAGCCAGAACAGTATCCACATACTTCCTGAGAGTGCGGGGTGAGAGTGCCAGGCCGAATGGAAGAACCAGATAGCGGTAAGTTTTGCCCCCAAAAGCAAACCTCAGGAACTTCCTGTGTCGGGGAAGGATGGAGATATGGAAATATTCATCTTTTAGATCGATCATGACAAACCAGTCCTCGGACCCGATCCGAGACACAACTTGATCGATTGTGAGCATCCTGAACATCAGTGGCATGACTGAGCAGTTCAAACGACGCAATTCTAAAATGGGACGCAAATCCATCCTTCTTTGGAAGCACCGGCTGTAGAACCTGGACTCCCTGTTGCGAGGAGGAACCACCTCGATGGCCTCCTTCCTCAAGAGAGTGTTTACTTCTTGTTCCATTACCAGAGCCTGCCTTTTTTTTTCAGAAAGGATTCGGGGTATGAAAGATCCACATTTGCATCTGCTAGCACTCTACTTGTGAGCCCCTGAGCCCCCCTGAGTGAGAAGAACCCCGCAGAAACGAGGCGGTGGAGACCGGAGTAATTCGGTAGCCTCTCTCTACAGTATGCAGGACCCATTGAGACACATCTGGCAGAAATTAGAATGTGTGAAAACTCCACACTGCCAAGTAGTCTACTAAGGGAATCAGCCTCTCGAGACTGACCTCTGGTGTAATGAGAGCGGCTAGCTCGGTGCCCTGAAGCGGCAGACCAGCAGGGGACGGCCGAACTAGCTGCTCAGGAAGCCTCTGAAGAGGTAGTGAGCCTCCCAGTACCGCCATGTTCCCAGGCGGAAACTGAGAGTGTCGCTCACAGGAGAGCACCATGGGTGGCAGGGTTGGCAGACCAATCTCCTGAGGGCACTGAGGAGAGACGGGCACCATATGATGAGGTGTACACCGCTCTTTCAGAGAGGGGCCTGCCCTCAGACGTCCTGGGCCCCAAGCGTCAGGACTACCTAGTTGAGGTCTTCTTAGACCGCAGAACGGTCCTCAGATCTGGCCTCGCCCTAGAAGACCCCAGCTTAGAGCATCGCTGGGGCTCTGTCTTTGAGCCTCCAGGTACCAGGAACTGGTACACGGAGGGGGCTGCCCCCGCCCAGCAGCCCTACGAGCCAGAGAGCGGCGAGGGGGGAACCGCTGAAACGCTGCCGCTTGTGCACGGGCCTCCTGATACCTGTCGACGACAGCAATGATGGCGTTGCCGAACAGGCCAGCAGGCACAAGCAAGGCGTCCATAAGGAAGACCCTGTCCCTGTCTTTCATACCGGACAGGGTCAACCACAGATTCCTCTTCGCTGCCACCAGTGCTGCCATGGACCGGCCAATAGTACGGGCGGTCTCCTTGGTGGCACGGAGAGACAAATCAGTGGTTCGTCTGAGCTCGGTGACATCCTCAGATTTAATCTCCCCACCTTCGTCCAGCTCTCTCAGCAGAACAGCCTGGTAGGCCTGCAACACCTACATGGTGTGCAGGCAAGCGCCAGCCTGGCCTGCTGCCGTGTACCCTTTGCCCACCAGTGCCGAGGTGGTCGGCAGCGGCTTGGAGGGCAATGCCAGAGCCTTCAGGGATGATGCCGAGCCAGGGGACAGATAGCTAGCCAGCGCCTGTTCAACCAGGGGCATCACCCTGTAACCCTGCTCACTCAGCCCCGCCACATTAGCAAAATAGCTGGAGGCGGGACCGAAGATACGGGCGGAATAAGGCCTCCCCCACGACCTAGACACCTCGGTGAAGAAAAGGTAGGCTGCGGCATGGAGGTGGCGGCTTACTCTGCAGAAAGCGTTCATCCAGCCTGCTTATCTGTGATTCAGCCTGTTTCTCAGCGGGCCAGTCAATATTCAGCTGGGCCACAGCACGAGTAACCACCTCCAAGAGCTCTTTATACTGGGGAGATCGAGGGGGCGAATCCTCATCGACGCCCTCGGAGGAGGAAGAGAGGAGGGGTGTCGAGCCTTCTCCCCGGGGGGAAGAAACTGCAGTGCAGGCTTCTGATCCCAGAGAGAGGGCAGTGGATCTGGTGGGTGAGGAAGAAGATAGGGGCTGGCCTGTCTCCATTCCCTCCATCAAATCCAACTGCGATCCCCACGAGTGCAGCCGCCGCTCTGCCTTGGCAGAAGCGGGGCCAGCACCGTGAGGAACGCTGGTGAAGGCTCCCTTCTCAAAAAGATCCTTCAGGGAGCGGAGCACACGCCGCGACAAACACCCGCAATGCGGGCAGCCGGCTCCCTCGAGAGCTAACTGTGCGTGCTCCGCTCTCAAGCAGACCATGCACAGACCGTGTGTATCCCCACCCATAATATAGCGCGGGCAGGGAGCCACACATGGCCTGAAATGCTGCCTGCTCTTGCCCGTATGTTTCGTCTTCGCGCTGGCTTTCGGCATGCCACAGCGAAAGTGAAACAAACAAACAATATAAAAGGATTTCTACCGACACACAGAGCGCGCTGAATGAATGAAAGCTGCTGCTGTATCTATCTCGCGTGCTTTTAAGCTTCCACCCCGCCCGTGACTTCTCGCCCATCCATTGGACTGATTACACACATGATTCAGAGCGTGGTCACGCTGAAGGCGTGCCCATAGCGTTTCGACACAGTTTGAGTTCCTGAAGGGGAACAGCCAGTTGTGCATGTCACATTTCCCAAGACAAAAGATTACCTGTAACATGAAATCATTTAAACAGGCAATACTGAAGAAATAAGAAAATGTCATACTTCTCAAATTATTAATCATACATAAAGCCCAGCTCCAGGTGCTGTTTGGTACTGTATGGTTTTCAAACAGTAGTTGAGATGAGCGACCATGACATAGGCTTTCTCTCATAACATATGTCAGTCTTAACACTTATGTTTATGTTTCATAACAGATATTAAATGTAACAGCTGACCAAGCAGATACATACAAATGTTCTGCTACAAACACTTTTGGAATGGCTCTTTGTACAGCTACGCTTAAGGTTTTTGAAGGTAAGACATAACTTACATTCATAGATTAAAAAAAACAAATAATAATAATAATAATAATAATAATAATAATAATAATTATTATTACCTTACATTGTATCGCAAACATTTTCTTGCATCCCAGCTTTATTGTGATCATTCTATTTTTCAGCTGGATTCGGGAAAAATAGGCCAGGTATGTCTAAGAAAACCAGAGTAAATCTGACATTGTTTAGACATTAAAAGTTCACAACTCAAAGTTTCTCGCTCTCTCTCTCTCTCTCTCTCGAAGTTAGCAAGACAAATGTAGTGCATGTAAAACATAAAGATACAACAGTAACTCTGACTGTTACAAAGAGCTCTCCTTCCATAAATGAATGAATGAATTAATATTCTCCATACACAAAACTTTACCATAGCAATGGTTATACATATTACTTTGTTAATTAACACTTAATTTTCTCTTTTAAAATCCATTTTTGTATTAAATATTGTGAGCATCCAAATCCCTGCAATACAAACATGTACTATATAAACCTGTGACAGCCGTCAACATTGTCAGACCTGTGCTGTTATAGAAAATCAGTGAATACATTCTGCCCATTAAGATTCAACATTCAAACAGCTGTGCTGTTATAGAAAATCAGTGAATACATTCTGACCATTCAGATTCTGCATTCAAATTCAAGATTCCTGTGGTATAATGACTGTTTATAGCTTTTACAGTTACAGAATTTAGCAGATGACGTTATCCAGAGTGTCTCATGATAGTTTACTAAGTTAGGCCATCAAGCTAAAATCCTGTTGAAGGAGGTTAGTACAGCATGAAAAGAAAACACACAAGACAAAGGATTGTTTCAATAGAAGTGTCAATTCAAGAGGTATGTCTTTAGTCTTTGTTTGAAGACAGCCAGTGTTCGGACAGCCAGAGGAAGTTCATTCCACTACCCGAGTGCCAGGACAGAAAAGAGTCTTGAGGGATGATGGGTCCAGTCAAGCCATGTTAGAGCCTTGAAAGGAGCATGGTGCATAGCAGGGTGTGATAAGTGCCTTAAAGTATGTGGTTACTTGTCTTGTTTTAGCTTTGCTACAGGAAGCCATTGGAGAGAAGGAAGCAGTGGGGTGGTGGGTTGTGAATAATACTTAAGGGTTCTTAGAGTTATTTTTTTCAAGAGTGTAATGAAATTACCATAAGGCAACATTCAAATGATTTGAGAGAATTCGAATGTTGATGTTGATCAGTAAAACAAAATGGCATAGCAAAACCATGCACATATATTAAATTATCTTATAAATTTAAGTCAATTATCTTAAACCTTCAAAAGGTAATCTAAAGATGACAAAAAGTTACATCATGTTTAGCCTGCCAAATGCACAATATAGTCATTCTAAACAGTCTGTTTGTATGCAGTACTTAGTAAATTGCTTTTAAGCTTAAGTTGAATTAAAAGATAATGGTAATAGTGTTGAGACTAGAAAGTAGATGGCTAGTCTGATGAGTCAAACAGATATGTGCTTATTTATTTATTTATTTATTTACTTATTTCAGAACAAAATGAACCTGAAGACTTCAGAAAAATGCTGAAGAAAACTGTGTAAAGTATCACAACCAAAAAATTTGGGGATCTACATTGTTTGTTGTTTGTTTCATGTTATCCATTTTTACAAAACTCTTCCGAATTATCATGTGGAATCTTTTACTTTTTTTCATCACTTTTTACACAGAGTTGTGAAAAAGGTTAAAGAAAAACCCAAAAAAGAGGGAGAGGTTGACCCAAAGTTTTGGGAGATGTTATTGAGTGCTCAGAAGAAAGACTATGAGCGCATTTGTCAAGAGTTTGGGATCACTGACTACCGATGGATGCTGAAAAGACTTAACCAGTTGAAGAAGGAAAGAGAGGAACAACAGGCAAAGGTATCAACACCTTCAGACTGTTGCAGTCAAAGATGGATTTGAATTGTTTACCCTGGTCACTGTACTTTCACCAATATTTCTTATTTTTCCATTGTCCTTTATTTTTAACAGTATGTTGAAA
>CM074991.1:473957-498359 GCA_037576825.1 Pangasius krempfi
CATCTGTACAAACAAATGTATGTGTATGTATAATATATACTCTACATACACATACATTTGTTTGTACAGATGCTTGTGGTACCTGCAGTGCTCCCCCAGAAGAACCAGGCTTAAGGAGATATGGAGATATGGAGATTATATATATATATATATATATATAAAAATCTTGGGACCACACAGATCGTTCAGGAAATAGACATAAAATTAATTTCCAAGGATGAATGAACTTTTGTCAGAAAGGTTCAACTCCCTAACACCAGGAAAACAACAAAGGAGCCGGTGAATGAGCTAGAGGCACCATGTAAATCCACCATGAAGAGAGTCCTACATCACACTGGCCTGAAAGGCTTTTGCACAAGGAAGTAGCCCCTACTACAAGACCAACATAAACCCAGACAGAAGTTTGCTGCTGATCACCAGGAAGAAGACTAGCCTTTGGGGGCACTATTTTATGGTCAGATTAAACAAAAATGTAACTATTTGGCCATAATATTCAGCATTATATATATGGAGGAAAAAGGGTGAGGCTTTTAATTTGAAGAGCACCATCCAAATTGTGAAGTATTGGCATGGAAGCACTGTGTTGTGGGAGTGTATTGCTGGAAAGGGACTGGTGCACTTCAGAAAATAGATGGGATCATGAAGAAGGTGGATTTTCTAGAAATACTAGATGTAGCGCGACCAAGGTACCAATAAGAATTTAGATTGTCGACCCCTTAGGAAAACTAACTATACAAGAAACACCAACATTAGGTCCACATAAGGAACACTGGTTCATGCACAAGTGAACAGAGACAGGATTCACACTAAACAATTTCTTTATTTAATTCTTTTCAATGGTTTTGTTACAATTGAAGAAAAAAAAAAAAAAAAAAGAAAATAGCAAGCACTGTAAATACAACCGGGCTTCAGTTATTCTGTAGGCCTACAGGACAGAACACACACATAAATTAGGAGGGGGCTTACCACAGGGAGGCGATCTGGAAGGAGGGTCCAAAAAGACCACATGTGAAGCGCACACATACACTGCACAGCACACCCAGGTGACACTACACTGCCAGGAAGATGAAACACACACAGACACAGGTACCCAGCCACCAGGTGCCAAGCCTCCCTGCCGGCTTCCCCCAAGTCCTGAAACAGAACACACACACACACACACACACACACACACACACACACACACACAAAAACACAACAGAAAACCCACACCAATTAAAGCAGTTATCAAGCCAACAAACATCCCACCCAGTCTGATTAATGGATCATGCACAAATAAGTGAAAAAGCATACACTCCACACGGGCTTAACAAGGTGCCGTAGGAAGAGAGCACTACAAATCCCAAAAACAACCGTGTGCACCGACACAGGGATGGACTGGCCACTAGTGGGATTTTACCCAAAAGAACAAAAGTTAACAAAACTACAGGGGCACAAAAAAAAAACAAAAAAAACATAAACCAACAACATGCTTACATGCACACACGCACACACGGACACACGCTGTCACCCCACACCAACACGCACCCACACGCACGCACCAGCACGCTACCAGCTACCCACAAAAACATTACCGCTCTGATGATTCTAGCGCGCTGATGATCTAGTCGTACACACCGCGCAACAATGGCAAAAGCTGAATACACAGTGCCAAAGAAACAAAATAATAAAGAAATTCGCTAGAAACAAAACAACAGCTAGCCGTCAGCAGACGGCCCCAATGGCTTGAAGTCAACAGCAGCAAGTCAGCAGCAGAAGTCACCTGCTAAATAAAAAAGAAGGCACCTATAAGCTCATGTGTAACCGGCTGATAAAGAGATAAGAATTAACATAGCAACATACCGCAAGCAGCGATGTAGAAAAACTTCTTTAAAAAGGGGAAACCTCCCAGTCAACCCACCACACAGCCTAATGGGGGCAGGTAACAGTGAATCAAGTGGCATACTAGAGCCAATATAGCAAGAGCTACATACCGGAACACAGGAAACGATGCAACACAGCCTCAGGCTTGCAACACTCGCAGTTAAGATATACGCACTATAAGCGCAAACAAGCAGCAACAAACTCCTGGAGCAGGACTCCAACAACTGCACTCTTTACACTCTAGGCACAGACCTCTACAGGCTCCGACTCACAGGAGAAAACGAAAACACATGGTAGACAAGCAAACCAACAAAAACTGCCACTTACCTTGGCATCGCCAGCGCCGTGCTTTTAAAGAAGCTCCGAGGCTAACAATTGCTACAATCATTCGCATCTAGTGACGTCATACAGGTGCGGCACAGCACCGTTGCTGTGGCTTAAAGACACAGGCACCTCGACATCTATCCACTATATAGACATCAGCCACTCTGAAAACTTCTTTAAAAATTATCTCTACTCTTTTCTCTGCTCTTACAGTGTTGTTGTGTTTGATATAGACTATGTTAATGCTGATATTAAAAGTGAATGCATTTAATTCTGCATCATGTATTTGTCTATGGCTGTTATGCTATGCTAATATGCTATGCTCATATGCCACGCTAGTATATCCTCATGGCTGCATGTTTTGTTACCTGTTTGCTTAAGTAGGCAAGGAGATTTTTTTGTTAGTGGTACTACAAACCCTCCATAGATTTAATACTGTGTACTCCGTTTTATTCTGAGGGAGGTTACAAACTAGGCCAGAGGGCATTACCAGTACTCATTGTGACCTATCATGGTGATGAAGTCCAAATTCCATTAATTAGCATAAGTGAAGGTGATGAGAAACAACCTTCATCTGTCTGAAGCACGGGTTCATGGTTACATCCGTCCCTCAACTTCAGCAGCAGTGGAAGACCATCAAGTATTGCTATCCACTACCCCTGGGCCTTCTGGCAGTGCTTCAGAGCTGTATTCCTCATTGACTTGGGTTTCCAGGACTGACAATGGATAGGAACATCCTCTAGGGGCAGAGAGGTCTATGGAACAATACCATGGTCAGTGGGGCTGGAGCTGACTGGCTTTGGACTTGCTAAAAACCTCTGCCCTCTGTCCCTTGTATGTTGGGGGTTTTGACATGGGATGAGTGACACTGCAATGACAGGCAATTATTAAAGCAAGAGGCTTTAATTAAACCAGGCTATGGGCTCATCTTGTTTCTAAGATATCTGGGGATTGTGGGACAGTGGTGTGTGAACAGTCAGTATCCAATCCTTCCTCAAGCAGATATTTGTTTATTGATAGATGTAGTGCTACAGACAGTAGACAGGAAAACATTGTCTGCACTGCACTTATATAGTAATGGGTGTTGTCTATTTGCATATGGCTGAATACTAATGAGGAATCAAACAAAGAACTTGTCAGTTAATTGTACAATACAGTCTCAAAATAAACATATGTATCACTGTCACAAGAAAAAGGTTGCCAATAACATTCAGTGTGTGTAAAGATCACTGGGTATGTGTGATTTCAACATGGTGGAATGTGTGTTTGGTAGAGAGAGAGGAGGGAGAATGTCCAGGTGCAGGTAAAGCAAAGGTGAAGTTTTAGGCCCTTTATACTAGTAAATTTCCACTTCTCTCACTCATTAGACAACCACAGGGAACCTAGGACAATGACAGCTTGAGGTGATTTGGTTATCATAAATGAGATAGTCCATATATGCAAGATGCCAATGTTCATATAGAGGGGAATAATGTGGTGAGAGCCTTTTCTTCTCCTAGAGGAGAATTATCAAGGAATTTTACACTCAGGGTGCCTGTCAGAGAAACAAGCGGTATATTCAAAGATTGAGTTATAGATTCAAGTAGCCTACTGCACTAGAGTCAACCAGTGCTGAAAAATAGTCTGAGGAAGAGCACCAGGACAGCTTAATGGGTGAACAAATGCATTTTCTCTCTATCATAGAAGTTAGAGCTTGACTCACCTGTCCCCTCCCCCCTGTTCTCTGCTCTTGCATGCTGTTCTAAAATGTCCTTTGTGACTGCAGCACAGACAGAAAACTTTCATTGACATTCCTTCTCTTCTGAGGCAAGACTTACTTGAGCAACATCCATGGGTCCAGCATTGCTCTGCATGTGAGGTACTGAGGGAACAACATGCTGACCAGTTGATGATTTTCATGCCCTGAGAAGGTTTTTGGTGCATATGGTGTGCTGAATGAACTGGTTGTGGGAGAGAGAGTGTCATCCCTGCATGCAAGCTCTGATTGAAGCAATTTACTGAGGCTTTGGCAGAACACAGTCTTCAGTGCTGGTTCATTCCACCCACACTCTGAAGATAAAAAATCAATGGCAGACTGTTTACATTGTTTTAAAGCCAAGAATCTCTCTCCAGCCCCTTTCCTAGACTTGGGATGGTCAAAAACCTTGCAGAATTCATCTCGCACCTTCACTGGATCCACGGTGAGTGGCAAAGCCTTTTGTAACAAAGCTGATACTCCACTGAAATAGCAATGTCTGTGATAAATGTTACACTCTGCTTCATTCATGTGTATGGTGGCCTGGGAAAACCCATCAGATGTCACTGCATCAAATTCTGGCAAATAGCTGAAAATGATGAAATATCAGGTTTGGACCCAAACGGTGTTGAGTCAAGGGAATCTGCCAATACCCCTTGGTTAAGTCCAGTTTCAAATAAAAGTGAACTGCACCTAAGCGATCGAGCAGTTCATCAATGCGAGGCATCAGATATGCATCAAATTGAGCTCCTCCCTCTCTGGAACCACCATCACCAGAGCCACAGGAACCGCTTCTTTCCACAGTTTTAGGAGATTGAGGTGGTATATTTGAAGTGCATTGCCTCTCTCTGTTCGCCCGACCACATCATCGAGACTTATCTGACTCGCCGTGTGACCTCAAAGGGTCCTTGCCACTTTGCCAGTAATTTAGAGCTCAACGTGGGTAGTAAAACGAGTATTCTCTCTCCCTGTGCAAATTCCCATAGCTGAGTACCCCTGTTATGCAGTCGGGATTGATGTTCTTGCATCTGTAGCATATTCTCCTGTGTTAATTTCACCAATATGTTTAGTTTTGCTCTCAGGTCAAGAATGTACTGAATTTCGTTTTTGCTGTTAGAAAATTGCCTCCCAATTTTCTCTAATGACGTCTAAGAGAAAAATTCGATTGCGTCCATACAAAAATTCAAATGAGGGTGAAGCGCCGCAAGCTGAAAGGGGCACTTAGTGAACTGCGCTGATAACACTTTGGGGTGAAAAGCTGGATTTGGCCAAAGCATAACATGATTATCCTCAGGGCTCCATCTAAGGCATTGTGGACTCACTGAGAGGGCCTGCAGCTCACTGATCCTCTTGGCTGAAGTTATGGCCAAGAGGAAGGCAGACTTCAAAGAAAGATACTTAATATTAGCTTGTTCGAGAGGCTCATAAGGTGCTGAACACAAGCTATAAAACACGACCTGCAGATCCCACTGAGTGTGTGTTACCCGCACTGGCAGGTTAAGGCGCACCGCTCCTCTAAGAAATGCCAGATAGAAGTCTATCTGCACCAACTGACCCCCCCCCCACAGGATCCCTGTGGGCTGCTATAGCTGCCACGAAGACCTTTAGTGTGGCTGGGGTATGCCCTGTGTCCAGCATGTGTTATATAAATCAATATCGAACTAATAGGGCAATCGCATAGATTAAGAGCTGTCTTTACGGAAGGAAGTAAACAGCCTCCATTTGCTAGCATATGCAATATGTGCTGACGGGGCCCTGGCATTCAAGACAGTCGTCTTGACTCCAGTTGAACACTCTGAGAGCACCTGCTTAGCCCCAGGGGACACACAACTTCAGACACACAACTTCAACCTCTCCGGGAATGGGTGCCATAGCTTCACATCCATCTGAGACAGTAGGTCCTTCTGAAACAGCAGTGGTCAAGGTGGGGCAGTTGTAAGGGTTAACAGGAGACTGAACCATAGCATCATTGGCCAGTGGGGAGCTATTAGTATTAACCTGTGCTTTCTCTCCTGCACATGTCTCAGGACCGGCCAGACAAGTGGAAGGGGAGGATAAGCATATAGCAGGAAATCTGGCCACTCGCGGGCTAGGGCATCCTGACCTAATGTTCCTTGCTCTTGCTTTATTGAAAACCACAGGGGACAATGTGTTGTTGCCGTGCTGGCAAAGAGGTCCATTGATGCCATCCTGTATCTCTTCCAGATCAACCGAATCACTTCCCTGTGGAGACACCAATTCCCCGACCTCAGGCTAGAGGTAGTCCGCCACATTGTTGTTCTGACCAGGAAAATGCATTGCCCTGATCGACAGGAGGTGTCTGTTTGCCCATAGCAACAACCCTCGTGTCAGTTGGAGACATGACCGAGACCTTGTACCTGAATTGTCTCAGGGTGAGAAACACTGCCCATAGCTCCAACAGGTTGACATGGCATCCCCTTAGCTGTGGGCTCCACCTCCCTTGAATTGAGGTGGCCCCATCCGCACCCCTCTCCGGAGAAATCGCTCCTGCCGCCAGAGTGCCAGAGTTAATCGGTTGTGAATTGGTGACAACCGTCTGGCTATTAGCCAGCGTTGAAATGGCTGAAGGTGTAACAGCACTAGACAGATGACCAGCGAGGCTGCGGTGAGTATCCCAGCCAGACGTAGAAATCTGATGTAGGGTAGCCTGCGTTGAGTTTGGAACCCTGCTAATGTCCTTCGCACAGTCTGCCTCCTGTGCACTGTGAGGGTAACCCTCATGGACCTGGAATCCAGGTGCATGCCTAGAAAACAGGCTGACTGGCGAGGTAACAGACAGCTTTTCCACAGGTTTACCCCCAATTCCATGGCCACAACATGCTCCAGTAAGCATCGAGTGTTGCTGACCTCCTGCTGAGATGTCCTGGCACACAGTAGCCAGTCATCTAGATATGGCAGGATCAACAGGCTGTCCCGCTGCAATGGATCCAGGGCTGTCTGAATACATCGTGTGAACATGCGTGGGGAGAGAGACAGTCCAAATGGAAGGACACAGTACTGGTATGTTCTGCCCTGGAATGTGAACAGTAAAAACTATCTGTGATGGACGGCAATAGGGATATGGAAATATGCATCCTTTAAATCCACTGTGGTGAACCACATGCCAGGTTCGATGGCACGCAAGACATCCACCACGTGTAACATGTGGAAAGGAAGATCTTTGAGGTGCTTGTTCAAACATCTGAGGTCGAGAATGGGTCTGAAACTGCTGTCCTTTTTCTGAACAAGGATGTATTTCGAATAAAAGCCCCTGGGGTGGATTCGAGTATCCACAGGCTCTATTGCCCTCTTCCTCAGCAGCTCCCAGACCTCTGGAGCAAGGGCAAGATTCTGGTAAGGGTCCTGAACCACTGTAGGCCGGACATATTATTGTTTGTAATAGCCCTCCACTGTTGTTACTGAGGGCCTGAGAAATGGCCCATCACAGACCCTGGGCCATCAACAGCGGCGAGGGACGATTCCCTTATCCTTGGGGGGGGGCAATGATGTGTATTAGAAGGACGTGCGGGTGGCCAGAAATGAGAACGAGCCCCTCCACCTCTTGACAGGGAGGCGCTGGGATGCATCGGCTGACGTGATGGTCTGTGTGACTGCCCCTGTACACACTGCAGCGAGGCTGTCTGATAGGCAACCAGCCAGTGTGCTGGCCAATCAGAATAGCCTCTCCTGTGCTCAAGATGCTGGGAGCGAGACTCTACTGCACATGCTCTTTGTTCCAGAGCCTCCTGAGTGGCTGGCCCAAAAACCTGACCAGGCACCAGTGGCAATTGACAAAGACTTTTGCGGCATGCCTCTGGTAATCTGGATTGTGCCATCCATACCTGATGTCTCACCTGTGTCAGTAGCTCCAGGGCTTTCCCAGTAGAAAAGGCAATTGACCCTGCAGGGAAGCATCAAGCAGACCTGATGCTGTGCTCTCTGGGGGCTCTTGGTCATAGATGAATGAAGTGCAAGCATCAGGTGGGCTAAAGAGTTCCCCACCTGGCCCAACCCTGAAACCGTGTTATAAACCCTGACCAACAGGTCATCGGTACATCTGAATTCTGGGTTGGGACATCGAAGATTCTGTTTGAGGGGCTCATCAAGGGACACAACCAAAGAAGATGTACATGTCTCCACTGGAGGCATGTTACCAAGACCCATCTCCTGTGCATCGGCCATCGCCACCAACGTACAGGCCACCCGGTCCGGTCTAGCTGCTGGAGCTGAACGGAAGGCAGAAGCAGGGGAGACACAAAGTCGGAACAAACCGGCTTCAAACAAGAAATCCTCTGGCCAAGAGACTGAATGGCACAGAAGGTTTGAAGGACCCAAAACTGGGGAAGGTGGGTCCAGATTCAATCTGGCAAGTGCAATTTTCTGTGTATCTTTCAATGAAAAAACTACTGATGGCTCTGCACCATGGAGGTCAGAGCCCCTATCACTATGGGACCGCTGAGACTGGGGCAATGGAGATGACATGTCCTCCAATAAGGAATAGTGGCCTTGTTCAGGCTCAACCAAGGAATCCGAAGCAGCTAGTGAGACAGTATCCAGATCTTCTTGAGAGAAACTAACTGATGGTTCATGGAGAGCTAACAGAGGAGCAGACATACCTGTCCCCCTACCCTCATCAGCTTCTTTACTGGAGGCAGGGACAGAACTCGCCAGTAAAGCCAACTGTACTTGTAAGCTCACCCACCTGGTGAGCAAGGACAGCCGAAGATACATGCTTCTTCTTTGGAGGTCCCTCAGCCCTTCTTGCTGACCGCTTGCTGCTGCGTGGTTGAGCTGAAGCTGAGAAAGCAGTTTGAGGGGAAAACCCTCGAAATTCAGGGTACACTTCTGCGAGTTGTTGTTGTCTCACTTCCATGGGCATAACACTACACTCAGGAAAAGGATTCGTTAGAGCATCCCTGAGGTGGTCAATATCCAAACAGGTAGGTCAATGGGTGTGAGCATCCATTAAATCCATAGGCCCAGAGCAGACAGAGCATGAATATGTTATCGGACACAATAACACGATGTCATCAGACACAAAACATGAAGAGGGAGAGAAGTGGAAATTTACTAGCACAAAAGGCCTAAAACCTTATCATTTTCTGCACCTGGACATCCTCCTTTCTCTTTCTTCCAAAAGCACACATATCACCATGTTGAAATCACGTGTACCCACTGAACTTCGCATACATATAAAGTGTTTCTGAGTAACATTTTTCTCAAGTGACAGTAATAAATATGTATATTTTGAGATTATTTTGTCCAATTAACTGATGAGTTCTTTGTTGTTCCTTATGAGTATTCAACAGTATGCAAATAGAAAACACCCATTTTTGACTCTACCCTGAGGAGATAAGTCCACTCAAAGGAGACAATGCTTTCCTGTCCACTCTCTGTTGTGCTACGTCTTTCAATAAACAAATATCTGCTTTTTGTAACCAAAATTGGATATTGACTGTTCACTCATGCACCAATACAATATGTTTGGAAAGGAAAGTTGGAATGGAAATCATCTATAAAGTGTGGGAGACATGCCTTCAAAAAAATAGTTCGGTCATTGCCAGACATAATGTAATGCAATGATCTTAGTCATGCAAAACTACATTAACTATTCGGAAGTACTTGTGTTAAGTATTCAACAGCAGTTATGTCATTTTCTTATATGCAATAAGCACTTTTCAGGCTTTTTATTTAATCATTTATCAAATGCTTTTAAGAAGAACAGATCCTCTAACTGCCCTGTTTGATGCAGTGAACCCAGACATAGTAATGAATAGATCTGAGGCAGTACCTTCTGTATTTCCCTGAGTAAATTATTGGCTATAAAATTGATTTTATACAAAAAAAAACCAAAAAAAAAAAAACATTTGAGATGTGAGGCAAAGATTTGGGGAATGCATTACATCTTGAATAAATCCGCTATTTAATCTTAAAAAAAAAAAACAGGAAAGACATTTTAAAATTTGGTAGTCATTTATCAATTTGGTGAACTAATACAGTGCATGGTACAGTGCATGTGTCAATATTTATTTTGATTCAAATGTCCTGATTTTGCACCAAAACTGGATCTTGATAGCTCTTCCCCTCTGTATTTAACTTGATTTATGTTTGTAACCACCCACTGGTCTGCAAATTGAAAACAAAAAAGTTATCAAAGTTTGATGTAATAGTAAGTATATGTCTAGTAAAATACCAAAAAGTAATACCTAGAATATTTGTCTATATATTAATTATGTAAATTACTCAGATGAACTGGGAGATGTGAACCAAATGTGATATTTTGGTTGATTGAAATGTCACAAAAATCACATGCAATAATATGTAAATAAATAAATAAAGTTCAATAAGGAGTTAGCAATGTAGGACTTATTTTGAAACCCGTGGCCATGGAAAGTGAGCCACACTGAGTGAAAAGAAAAAAAACATATTCTACCAGTAAAAGACATTGGCCATTCATTAAAGTTTCATATGGTCAACACTAATTGTAGACTTGCAAAAGACAAACTAATGGACCATCCTTTCCTCAGGTGAAAAGTTATTCAGTTTATTTTAGTCTTTATTTTAGTTTTTTCAGGATTGCAAAACTAATATTTTATTTGTAGCACCCTTGGACACAACATAACCCTGCATTTCTAACTCAACTTCACTCACTCACTTTCAGTAACCCCTTTATCCTGGTCAGGGTTTCTGTGAATCTGAAGCCTACCAGGAACAGTGGGCATAAAGAAGCAATACACCCTGGATAGGATGTCTGTCCATTGCAGTGCACACTGGAATATTTACTGGGAAGAAACCCATGCAGACACAGGTAGAACATGCGCAAGACCTCCGCACAGATACCTGAGCTCAGGATTGAATCGGGATGGATCTGTGAGGCAGCAATGCTCCTGCTGCACCACTGTGGTCTGTTGAGTGCTTTCCTCACTGCTGCCTCATTGCTGCACCTACTGCATAAATAGGCTAATATTTCATAAATTAGATGTTTTTGAAGGGAAATGACATATGACAGAAGAAGAAGAAGAAGAAGAAGAGAAGAAGAAGTTTTATTTGTATAGCGCCTTTCCACAAGCTCAAGGACGCTTAACAGAGCTACATCAATACAATACAATTAATACAATACAATACATCAATACAGTACAATTAAACATACAATTCACTGAAAATACATTTCAAATAAATATGTTTTAAGCTGAGATTTGAAAGCAGGTAGAGAGGAAATATTACGAAGTGAGAGGGGTAGTGAATTCCAGATCTTGGGAGCGACAACACAAAGGGATCAGCTACCAATAGTAGACAATCAGAATCTAGGAACTGACAATAAGCCAAGTTCAGATAATCTAAGAGACCGAATGGGCAAGTATGGGTGAAGTAGATCTGATTGAGATTGGCCTGTAATTGTTCAAATTTAAATGATCCAGGCCTGATTTTATAAGGATGCGCGTGACTGCAGCAATTTTTAATTCTGTAGGGACAGTAGCAGATAGTAAACTACAATTTACCAAATTGATTATGATGGGTGAAATATCAGCAGCACACATTTTAAGCACTTTTTATTTGAAAGGTCGGTGCATTCCAGCGCTACACAAATAAGCACCACTTTAAGTTGTGGTGCTTAAAACTCAGTTTGTTAAAGTGAGATAAAACTTAAAGAGGCAGGTTCACTGCACCTTATACGATTACAATAATCCAATAATTGCGATCTCGGCGGATCTTAAATTTCTGTGCCAGCTTCTCTGGACACACAAATACAACAGGGTTTCTTCGCTGCTGGTTACACAAATTTATTCTAACTTTACTTAATCAAGTTCAAACAAAACTTCAAGATGCACTCGGACACTGACACAGTGTTTCACTGAGAGACATAGCTTTCCCAACTAACTCTGCTAGCAGACACAAAAGGACAAGCATAAGTTCGCTACTCTAGTAACTAACCCTGGGAGTAAAAATAGCTATCTGAATGGCACTGGAACACGAAATGCATCAACTTAGCTATAACACAAGGCCTTTTAAGAAGAGATTTAGGAACACTCTCAACTCTTATCTTTACCGTACTGTGAGGAGATTTCATCATCCTGACAGGGGCACTTTAATTACTGCAGTTTACTGTGATTGATATTCCTCACTCGGAACAGGAGTCAGATAGCTACCTGAATAACACTGGAACACGCAGTGGGTCAGTCTAGCTACAACGTGAGGCCTTTTAGGAAGAAATTAAGGAACACGCTTAATTCTATCCTCACCGCACTGAGAGGAGATTTCTTCGTCCAAACAGGGGCAAATTAATTTAACATTTACTGCAGGTTAACACTACGGAGGCAAACCGAGTCATCACTTTGCATCTATTCACACAGCAAGCCGGCTGAATGCCTATATCACACATTAACGCATCAGACTCGTCTTTTCTGTCTCTCTATTATCCACAATAACAGAAAAGATACACACCTGTGACTTGGTCAGTGCTTACAATTTAGATTAAACTACCCGCATTCTCCACTAATATATAAGGAAATTAGCTATTTAGGTTAAGCTGATGTATTCTCCACCAATATGTAAGGAAATTAGATGTTTAGTTCAGAGGGGGAAATTTGTAAACTTAATATTTTAATAGCTGATTAACTATTCGTCCAGCAATAAGTTGAAATGAGTGTATTTATTAATTGTGTATGGGATATTACCTCCGTGGCCACCAGTAATAATATCCTAAATATAGTGAGACACTATATTAAGAGCACAGTAACAAAATCGGCAGTTTAAGGCAATAAATTTGAAGCAGAGAGACACAAGACATTGGCCTTTAAAAATCAGACAAGACTTTATACTATTCTAAAACACAGAAACTGATCTAACACAAACACACGCACACATGCACGCACGCACACACACGTAAACAGGGGTGAAAATGGCTTTGAAAAGAGAGTGAATGAAATTCCAAGTTTCTAGCAGTTTCTCAGACCATGAGCTGAACGAACCATCAACTTATCAGTTTAATTTAACATTCACTTCATTTAGAAGGGCTTTAAACTTGTATTAAATGCACTGTATAATGTAATACCCTATATTCCAGTAGTAGTAAACTGAGTTATCACTTTATATTTCTTTTTATTTAGCCTAAAAAGCAATATAGCATAACATGCCTCCCTGTTCACTGTCATCTCCCCCCTTCCCTGCCCTGCTGAGAACATTGCTCTGCCTTTCTGCTCCATTGAGGACATCACTCTGCCTCTCTGCCCTGCAGAGGACATCACTCTGCATCTCTGCTCTGCTGAGGAAATGGATCTGACTCCCCGCACTTCTGAGAATGCCATCTCCTTCCCCTCACCTTATGGTGTACATCTCTCCCCACTCTGAACCATCATTAAACCATTAAACCATCATTTAAGTGCACTTGTTGGCGCGTGAGAATGTGTATATGAACTGGAAGTGAGTTTTTCATGGAGTGTTAAATTTTTCTGCTCTCTCTGAGAATTTTTGTCGAGGCTGTCAATCGCTTACGATCAGTTTTGCTTTTGGGAAACACTTTTCTTTTGAGACTGAGTCAGTGCGTGCTGTGGCTGAGCTGCACCATTTTGTTCCAGAAAGTTCCCGAGTTTTTCCTGGGCCACGCTGAGTTTTTGCTCATGTGTTTTTATTATTAACCTGCCATCCTGACGACATCTCTTCACTGGCTTGCCCCTGCTGATATAGATTGAACTGAACTGTGAACTTGAAATAAGTTATTGAACTGGGTTGGTGTGAGAACTGAATCATATGTTGATTCATAAGAGTTGTTTGAACTGAGTCAAGAGTTATTTCAGAGTTCATTTGAGCTGAGTCAAGAGTTATATCTGAGTTTATTTGAAGTGAATAATTTGAATTCAATTGCAAGAGTCATTTATATGGTTCAGAGTTTTGTTTGATATCTCCAGTGCTGTATGAAAATCAATTTGTGTGCTCTGATGTTGAATTTAATTCTGGGAAACTTGTGTATGAAGAGTTAAACAGAATGAATGGAGTGCATGGGGAAGGTTCTCCTGGGGAAGTGCATCTTTGTGCTAACAGACACCAGCCCAGAAGCAGAAGAGATGAGAGGACTTTCGGGAATCATTGGAATGAATATTATCAGTGAGTTTAACTCATTATTCACCACAGGAGAGGGCATAAAAACAGACAATAAGTATGGACAACCTGCAGAAGCAAAGATAAGAAGAGTTTTAGCAAGTGTCCAGAAAACTGAATCCCTGGGTTCTCATGGCAAGATTGGGTTCGTCAAAGTTGGTGGAAAGCAGGCCCTCATCATCCCCCCACTAAGTGAAAAGGTGTTTGAGGGCCGTTGCAGAGTGCCACCTAAGTGCCAGGTGTTAATTGAGCCCACTGCTGGTGCAAGTCTACCCAAGGGACTGCTGGTGGGCAATGTGCTGACAAAAACCGAGGATGGGAAAGTTTCTGTGCGCATAATGAATTCGAGTGAGTGAACCATCAGGCTTAACCCAAGGTGCAGAGTGGCAGTATTGTCTAAGCCTCAGCGGGTACTAACTGAGCATACCCTGGAGTTTGAAGGAGAGGAAGGTGCGCTTCATGTTAGACGAGTAGCACACATCCAAGCAGTCGAGACCTCTGACAGTCCACCAGTTCCAGTCCAGGTGAATTACGAAAAGCTCACCCCCATACAGAGAGAAGAATTAAACCAGGTGTTGGCAAAGTATAGCAACATTTTTTCCAAAAATGACAGAGACTATGGGTACACACACAGGCAGTGATGCACAACATTCACACTGATGATGCTCCACCTATTAAACAGAGGCAATGTCACATGTTTTTCAAGAATTCAAAAAGCATGTACAGGACCTTGTGTCACAGGGCATCCTTAAGGAGACTATGAGCCCTTGGGTGTCCCCAGCCATGATAGTTGTGAAGAAAGACGGCAGTGTGCATTTATGTTGTGATTACAGAAGGATAAATCAAGTCACATGTAAAGACGCATACCCGCTTCCTAGAGTGGAAGAATCTCTGGACGTGCTGGGGAATGCTAAGTTGTTTTCTACCTTAGATCTGACAGCCGGCTATTTTCAGGTAGCCGTGAGCGAGCATGATCGTGAAAAGACAACTGTCACCACCCCGTTTGGACTGTTCGAGTGGATGCGGTTGCCGTTCGGGCTGTGAAACGCGCCAGCCACTTTCCAGCGCCTTATGGGGTGGTGGTTGGGGATCTGTCTTTTGAAGTTCTCGATATATCTGGATGATATTATTGTATTTTCCAGAGATTTCAAGGGCCATTCCGAAAGACTAGAGCTTGTCTTTGATTGACTGAAGCACCCTGGCCTGAAGTTGAAACCAAGCAAATGCTTTCTCTTTAGACCTGAGGTGAAGTTTCTGGGCCACATAATCTCCTCCGAAGGAATCAAAGTTGACAGTGAAAAGGTTAGTGCCTTGGATACTTGGCCTGTCCCAAGAAGTGTGAAAGAAGTGAGACAATTGATTGGATTGATGAGATATTACCAGGGCTTAATTTCGAGGTTCTATAAAAGCCTGGATGACTGAACACCAATGCTGATGCCCTCTCAAGACTTCCCTCCAGAGAACACCCTGAACAAGAGGATTCAAAAGGATTTCATCCGAATGAACTCAGAGGAAGTGTATTCATGCCTGGGGCCTGCTCAAGAGACCAAAAAAAGGAAGAACTGATGTTAAAGTGGCTGTACAAGCATCCATCCAGAAAGTGGTGAATGGTTACAACTGGGATGAAATTAGTTGCAGAGAAGTGATCCCTTGATAGGTCCCATATACCATGCCATATTCAAAAACGAAAGACAGAGCCGAGCAGGACAGCATCTCAAGTTATCTCATCAATTTCATTGTTGCTATAGACTGGTACAAACATTCTTTGCACACACACACACACACACACACACACATGAACTCTTCACTGATATAGATTGAACTGAACTGTGAACTTGAACTAAGTAATTGAACTGGGTTGGTGTGAGAACTGAATCATATGTTGATTCATAAGAGTTGTTTGAACTGAGTCAAGAGTTATTTCTGAGTTTATTTGAAGTGAATCATTTGAATTCAATTGCAAAAGTCATTTATATGGTTCAGAGTTTTGTTTGAGATATTTAGTGCTGTTTGAAAATCTGATGTTGAATTTAATTCTGGAAAACTTGTGTATGGAGAGTTAAATTATCAATTATTTGTTTTATTTCATTCTTTCATTTAACCAGAGCCAATTTTTTCAAAGAAAAATTTTTTTTTCCTAAAAAAGAGAAAAAGAACTAACTACTAATTGTTAATGGGCGATTACCTTGAAGTAGGGGCATCTCACTTACACTGTTAGGTTTAGGAGGTTCAAGATGGTGGCACGGCAGTAGCACGCAGTGGCCACTCCGAATACAAAATGGTGCTATTTTTGTCTTTAGCCTAACTTTTGATGGCACATGGACTTTGGAGCTACCGGTGTTCATGTATACTACCGCCAGACACTTCTAAAATTCAGAAACAACACTACAGCTACTCTGCATGATGACCTGTTGGAGAAGCTACGCGATCTCGGCTTGCTGTGGGGACCAGTCCTCCAGCCCTTGGCGTGGAAGGAGTTGGCTGGTCACAAGCGGTGCACGAGAACGCAGAAGCGCGGCAAGAGGGTGGGGGTCTGTGCTATTCCCAGCATACAGACCGGATGTGGCCTGCTAATCCCAGCATACAGACCGCCACCCCTCCTCCCAATGACGAAGTGCTGTGTCTAACCACGGCCGATGTGAGGAAGACTCTACAGAGAGTCAACCTGCGGAAGGCTGCTGGACCAGACAACATTCCTGGCAGGGTGCTCAGAGGATGTGCAGACCAGCTGGCAGATGTTTTCACGGACATCTTCAACACATCCCTGAGCAGCACTGCTGTTCCAATGTGCTTCAAGGCCACCACCATCTTCCCAGTGCCAAAGAAGTCTTCAGTGTCCTGCCTCAATGAATACAGTCCCATTGCACTTACACCCATCATCATGAAGTGCTTCGAGAGGCTTGTCATGAGGCACATCAAGACCCTGCTGCCCACCTCACAGGACCCCCTGCCATTCACTTACCGCCCCAACTGCTCAACAGATGATGCCATCACCACCACCCTCCATCTGGCCCTCACCCACCTGACAATAAAGACACATGTTCGAATGCTGTCCATCGACTTCAGTTCAGCATTCAACACAATCATTCCTCAGCACCTGATTGGAAAGCTGAACCTGCTGGGCCTGAACACCTACCTCTGAAACTGGATCCTGGACTTCCTGACTGGGAGACCTCAGTCAGTCCGGATCAGGAACAGCATCTGCAACACCACCACACTGAGCACTGGGGCCCCACAGGGCTGTGGGCTCAGTCCATTGCTGTTCACTCTGCTGACTCACGACTGTTTAGCAATGCACAGCTTGAATCACATCATCAGGTTCGCTGATGACACGACCGTGGTGGGTCTCATCAGCAAGAACAACGAGTCAGCATACAGAGAAGAGGTGCAGCGGCTAATGGATTGGTGCAGAGCCAACAACCTGTGTCTGAATGTGGACAAAACTAAGGAGATGGTTGTTGACTTCAGAAGAGCAGAGAATGACCACTCTCCGCTGAACATTGGCAGCTCCTCCATGGAGATTGTCAAGAGCACCAAATTTCTTGGTGTTCACTTGGCAGAGAACCTCACCTGGTCACTCATCACCATTTCCATAACTAAGAAAGCCCAGCAGCATCTGTAGTTTCTGAGAAGACTGAGAAAAGCACATCTCCCACCCCCCATACTCACCATGTTCTACAGAGGGACTATCGAGAGCATCCTGTGCAGCTGCATCACTGCCTGGTTTGGTAATTGCACCGTCTCGGATCAGACCCTTCAGCGGATAGTGAGGACAGCTGAGAAGATCATCGGGGTCTCTCTTCCCTCCAACACGGACATTTACACCTCACGCTGCATCTGCAAAGCCAGCGGCATTGTGGATGACCCCACACACCCCTCTCATACACTCTTCGCCCTCCTGTCGTCTGGTAAATGGTGCCGAAGCATTCAGGCCCTCACAACCAGACTCTGCAATAGTTTTATCCCCCATGCCATCAGACTCCTCAATACTCAGAAACTGGAATGAAGGAACACACGCACACACATACATATATACACACACAACTGAGAATCCTCCATCCTCTCTGCAATTTTTTTTGCACGTTTATGCTGGTACAATACTTATTATACTGCACATAGGCTGCTACTCTTACGTTTACACTATTTCAGCTACTTGTATTGTACTCTTGTACCTTTTGCACTATTGTCACTAGGTTCACTTTTAAACAGAACTGTGTACTGGTCAGCACTGCACTGGGACTTACTATACCCATTGTCTGTCCCAGTAGTCATTGTACTGTCTTGTGCTGTCTGCACATGTTTGCACTTGTGCACTTTATGAAATAAATTATGTAGTCCCTTGTAGTTCTGTGTTGTTCTGTGCCATCTTATGTAGCACCTTGGTCCTGGAGAAACCTTGTTTCGTTTCACTATGTACTTGTATATGGCTGAAATGACAATAAACTCCACATGAACACACTTCAGGGAGCCACCGTACTGACACTTACTTACCTGAAGCTTACTTTTCCTATTCTTATAGTTCACAATAGTATAAGCTAAACCATATACACACACAGTGCATACTGAAACTAAAAGTACCAGAGTGGGGATTAAGATCCTTTCACTTTTAGGTCTTCCAAGGTCACATAGTGAGTCCGTCTCACCCACTCTACAACACACTTCAGAGTCAGCGAAGCTCATTCTCTGAAAGACTCATTTAAATTCGTTGTCACGGAGAACGTTACAGGAGTTCATTCTTACCATTCGCAATAACATTGTACAACAGCTCACCTGTGTGTGACAGATGATAACACTTTCACATTACACTACTTCAAGAAAGCTATCATTTAGACAGCTGTTATTATATTCTACAATCTCAAGGTTCTTCATATTCATTCACTGCCAGTTTTTACAAGTGTACTTATGTAAATACTGATGTAAATATGATTAAATCTACAAATGTAAAATCTATCTATCTATCTATCTATCTATCTATCTATCTATCTATCTATCTATCTATCCATCCATGCCCTACAAGGCAGGACTGATAGTCTTGTTACATTTCATTTGAACCCACCCATTTTTCAAGTCATCAAAAATATTAGAACGTGACTGACAGAGTTTCTTGTTGCCCTGTTAGACTGATTATTTACACAACTAATTGCTCTGAATGTCTGCTTTTCGCTTGAGCCCTGAGTTTTGCCTGTCAAGACTGCATTTGTTATTAAAAAAAACATAAACCAACATGAAGACCAGAGAGCTGTCTTTGGGAGAAAAGAGGGAAAATCTAGCAGAGCCATTGCTCAAGCATTGGGCATAGCCAGTACAACAATTTGGAATATCCTGAAAAAGAACAGCTAAGCCACTTATGTACTAACAGCCAGATATCAAGTAGGTCAGCCAAGGAAAACAATGATAGAAAATGACAGAAACATTATTAGAGCTGTGAAGGATAACCCAAAAACAACAGTCAGTGACATCATCAAGAAGACTTCGAAAGCAGAAATAAAGAGGACATACTATAAGATACAAACCACACATCAGCAGTAAGAATCAGAAGGCCACACTGTAATTTGCAAAGAAAAATGGAGATAAGCTTCAAAAGTTCTGGAACCAAGATTAACCTCTACCAAAGTGATACAAAGTGTGATTAAAGAAAGGATCTGCTTATGATACAAAACATAAAAGCTCATCAGTCAAGCACGGTAGAAATAGTGTCATGGCTTGGGCATGGCATGCTTCTGGAATGGGCTCAGTAATCTTTTTAGATGATGCAACTCTTAGCAGTAGAATGAATTCAGAACTCTACCGAAACATTGTGTCTGCCAATTTATAGAGAAATGCATCCAATCTAATTGGGAGGAACTTCATCATGCAGCAAGACAATGACCGAAAACACACTGCCAACACAACAAAGGACTTCATCAGGGGGAAAAAATGGAAGGTTTTAGACTGGCCAAGTCAATCCCCAGAACTTAACCCAATTGAGCATGCATTTCACCTCCTAAAGATGAGACTGAAAGGGAGAAATGCCCTGCCAAACAAACAACAACTGAAAGAAGCTGTGGTACAAGCCTGGAAAAGCCTCACAAAGATGAATTGGTAATGTCAGTGGGTCGCAGGCTTGATGAATGATATGCAACCAAATATTAAGTGTTATTTAATTTAATTTATTTTAACTCTATTTCTTCCTGTACTTTTGCTCACCTAAAAATTGGCTGGTCTGCCACCAAATGTGCCATGTTCTAAGTTGTTTAACACATCTACAGTAGATGTAAATATCAGGAAATTAAAGCTGAAATTCTGATCTATCATCTTATTTTCAACTTTTTATTTCAAACTCAAATGTATTCAGTGTATAGCAAAAAAGGACCTTCTGTTCCAATACTTTCAGAGGGGACTGTATAAGCTTTGGTGCCCATATTTCTAAATATAATAACTTAACTGACACACATCCTGCACTTTTCTGGTCAAAATGATTTATCTGCACACATTCGTTTGTAGTTATCAAATGTATTGATATATGCCAGCACATATAAATCTTTGAGCACTGATAGAGACAATGTTGAACTTTCTGATATAGTACTAATCCAGTTTTACAGTTTAACAGTAAAGAAAACAGCCAGCAACATGGGGGCCAAAGAAGTGTTTGAACATTTGGTAATCTGAACACAGGCAACCAACCTGGCTAGCATATTCATGTACCATAACATATTCTCTCCTCTGTAAGTGAAGGGAGAGAGAGAGTTGATGGAAGGAGCAATAGAGAAAGCATGCAAAGCAGTAGGGCATGTCAAAGGAACAATACTGCTTCCCTGGTATCTCCCAAATTGACTGAGTGACAAACATGTCTGTCAAATTGTCAGTATAGTTTAGGACCTCTCATGATGGGGCACACACCTACTGACAGAAGCATGTCGTCTCCAACAGATGGCCAAATAAATCCCCAGTCTGGTCCTTGTACTGAAACTGAGCTGGCAAAACATGTGCATGCACACACACACACACACACACACACACACACATACACACACATATACACACACTGTGCCTTGAGCTATGGATGGAGGCTTTATAAATTATTCTGATTTGTTAAAATACATGTCAAATTTAAAACAAAATCTATTCTCTCTGTTTCCCTTGTCAACAGAGCTAACACATACCCCCAAAAAAGTAAGTACACATAAACTCCTTACCTCCTGACACAATACTACCACCACCACTCTTTCCCTATGGAAATGCTTGTGGCCTCCTTGGGTTTCAATATATTAAAGATATTGGTGCAGTCTCCAGTCTATTCACATGCCATCACTTTGTTGATGATTAAAAATGGGAAATGCCATGTTAGAGCTCACAAGAATCTACTCCTTTTCAGGAAACAACAAGCTTTGTAAAGTGTTGACTATGAGTAAACTGTCTTTGCTTACAGTTAAAGGATGTATAGCTACATTTTCTGCCTGTCGATCCCAAGGATAACTGGTATATTGATATTCTTTTTGCTAGATATTTACTTATATTGCATTAAAAAAAACTAGAATTCATATACTATTTGATATAAGAATAAACCAATATTTCCAGTGCTGAGGGAGAAGAATGACCTTCACCTGTATCTGATATCTATTTTATTATTTTCTAGCCACAAGTTTTGGGATCTTGAAAGTTGCAGTCTGTTAAGGTTCTCTGTACTCCTGTATATGATCGCTTCCATGCTCCATTTTCCAATGGGAAAACTTTTGAACACTGTGATTAAACTTAACTTTTCAGAGCATGATTTAGTCACAGGTTGTTTTTTTTTTTTTTTTTTAAAAAGCAGGCAGTCTTTAAGAGCAGTTACAGTTTACTTTGAAATAGTCAGTGGGGGTAAATGAGTCTTTTGACTGCTTTTAGCAATTAAAAAGTCTAAGTTGAGACCATTTTTAAAACATTAAAGGATTGCTATATCATCTTGTGTCTTTAACGTTAATTTGAGGAAATTTGGGATATTTTTCTGCTTTTGCTTTATTTCTCTCAACACATTCATTAAAGTTTGTGTGAGGGAGAAGGTTACGTGTACAAGACAAAGTCAAATTGCTGTCTGGCTCTGTATAATCTCATAATGTCTTTGGCAACAGTGAACTTTCACTAGCTGTTAAAGGTTTACATATAGGACAGCTTCAGGCATGTCTTGAATGTTATCAATGAGGCTTAGCCACAATGTCTGACACTGGAGCTGCAATAATTTCTGACAGCTTGAATTGCTATTTTAAATCATTGCAGCATGGTTGTAGTGGAGTAGGTTACAACCTACTTAGTTAACCTTGCTCAGTGTCAGTTCCATTTTACCATTCGGATGGGAGCTGCTGCATTATATAAGAACCCTTACTTTGAAGGTGAAATATGCATTACTGTGAGTTGCAGTTCCTTCCTCCCTGGCATTTCCGTTTCCGCTTTCTCTTGAGCTGGTTGGAGTGGTTTGGTGGTGTGCGCGCTGTGGCAAGTTGGCGTCAGAGGTCACTTGCAGATATGTTTTTTGTTTGCCAAAAATGAAAATAAATTCATTAGGGGCATGATGATGCTGAGTGTTTTTATTTTCAGTCCATTAGTACTATCAGCTTCTAGATGAGGGGGGGCTGGTTACATTTCAAGTGACTGTACATGTGAGGAATCATACAATGTCAGGTTTATAGCACCTTTCCATTGATACACAAGTGTGGTTTTCCTCTTTATTATTATTGGGTTGGGTAAATTTGGCTAAACTCTCTGTGGTTTCTGTTTAGGCAGGCAGGTGTTTGAGGACTAGTTCTCCGTTGAGGATTGCAGGGAATAAGCCGTTCATATAGTCCGAAGACGCCATATGTGACTCATTGTTTTGGTTGGTTTTCATTTCATTGGTTTGTTCTGCCTTTTTTCTGTTTTTTCTTTGTGTTTTTGTTTGGTTTGTTTATTCTTTCCCATGTGGTATGGCCATTGGTTACATGGTGCTTTATTATATGTGTGTTGTGATAATTTATTCCTTTATAGTGGTTGAGGTGCTTTTTTTTTTTCCTTTACTGATCGACAGGCCTAAACTGCCCCCGTGGCTGCCGGCTTCTGTTTGTATATTGTTTATTTGGATGTATGTAACAATTGTGAACTGTTACTCTTCTTTTGTTATATTGGCTGGTTTGATAATTGATTATTCTTTTATAGTTCTTTTGTCTTCTTTATCGTCCAACTGATGTAAACTATCTATGTGGCTGCCAGTTTTTGTTTGTATCTTGTTTATTCCAATGTATGTATGATTGTGGCAATCATTATCTATCTTTTTTGTGGTGGATAGATTGATGCCACTTGATTGAGTTTGGTTGATTTATTTCATTAATTTTTTTCTTCGGTTCTTGTATGGTTTGGGTTTAGTTTTCTTTGGGTGCTGTCATAGTGCAGCCAGTAATTAATGCTGTTTTTCTGTTTTTCTTTCTAGAAGCCAATGGGCCCCAGGGCAGGGAGGCTAGTTGCCTTTATTTGGCGGTGGTAGTGGTGTGTCTTAGTGAGTGCTGCGTGAGCCATTATAATAATGTTCTCACGGTGTATGGTAAGGGAGTGTGTTTGCATGGAATGGTGTGGTTTAAGGTGACCCTTACAGCTAGCTTACCCCACTTCTGGTAAGTCTGGCCTTGAGCAAAACTGTTATTAGTTTTTGTTTTTTGATTTATTCTGTTTTTTGTATTTTTTAACCATTTAACTTCAACTTTTATATTCTAAATACTCTAAATTTCTAAAGAGTATTAATTGAGTATTTATACTAATATTTAATTTTTAATTAAGAATGGATAATTGTGTAATTTTTTATGTTTGCCAGGTTTTAAGTTAAAGTAAGTGGGATGAGTGGTCACACTGCATTAAAACTAGCTAATTCTAAAGCAATTGCTCCTGCTCGGACTGGGCAGGAAAGGTCACCTTGTCAGACTCTGGCTTGGCCTTGGCTGGAGAGGAAATAGACCTCCCCACCCAAAAAAAGCTGATGGGGTCATATGGAAGCATAGACAGCATGGCTTACTGGACTCATGTTGTGCATGGTTCTCCACTGTGTCCTTGGACAACATGGGCTTCTGTAACATGTGGTTAGGTTGAAGTGATGAGGCAGGACGCAACTGCATGAGATCAGCATTAATTTTATTTAAGGCAGTCCAAATGTCATAATCACAATTCCAGATAAAGTTTGATACATAGGTGGACAGAGTTAACACAGGCATATCCATAGTAAAAAAAAAACCCACAGGAAACATGCATGAGTCAAAACACAGAAGTAACATGATCACAGAAACTATACAAACAAAGAAACTTGGGAAACAACAGCTTGGAACCTAAGGGACAATACAGTCAGGTCCATAAATATTGGGACATCGACACAATTCTAACATTTTTGGCTCTATACACCACCACAATGG